>JABUQX010105109.1:2500-12500 GCA_015478945.1 Trachelipus rathkii | reverse complement strand
TTTAGTTTTAACTTTCCAAAATAAAAGATAACTTACCCAGCTTTGGGGAATTGACGATCTTAAACTTTTACTTCCACTAAACTCAAATCCAGTGAGTTTCACGAACCAATTACTCAAAAATCACTTGGACTTTTTACTTTCTTTTTGAAGACACTTAAGATAATTCCGGTTCCACACACCAGTTTCTATAACTTTTCACTATCCTTGATAAACGAGAAATGAGCATTTTTCTAGGTCTGCGTACGCCGCTCTTAGTTAGTTGGTAGATTCAATATCAATATCACTCTGCCCATATAACTCCCCCCAAGATTGTGCAACAATCTTAAAAAGAAAAAAAATCAGCGCCAACCTTCTACCTTACTCCATCCTTCCGGTTGATGCTCTCCTTCGTGCTTCGGTCCTTTTCTCATACTCTATAACCCTCCTCATTACATTTGGCTGTTCCGGTACCGATCCTCTCGACCTTGTAAACGGTGCCCTGTACAGATCCTCTGGTTCTGATGCCCTCCGTTCCTGTTGTCTAGCACTGGTACCAATCATCATAGCGTCCGGGACCTCACCTACTTCCATAAGCTCTTCATAAATCGATCTTGGCCTATATTCTGAACCCTCGGGGCTAGTCACCTCGATATTGACTTCTTCTACTTCCTCCACCTGATCTTCCTCGTGTGTCTCAAAGTCTGTATCTTGGTTCTCAGTAGCTACTACCTCCTGGTTTTCAATTGAACCTACTATCTCGTCTAAATCTGAATCCGTTTCCTCCTTACTCTCGTCGCTGACTCTTACTCCGAACGTGTAACTGTCTTTTGGGAACCCTATTGATTTCTCAAATGCTTCAATGTCAAATTCGCTCTCCTGGTCATTATCTACTCCTATCTCGTCGAACCATTCAAGGTGTTCACTTATATCCACCGGTGAAAGTATCATGCTGACACTCTCCGTTTGGGTGCCTTTATTGTCTCCCACCTGGTCCTCTGTCTGCACCGACACGCTTCTTTTACCAGTTACCCCCTGTAATGCCATCTGTTTTAACAATCTCCATGCTTCCTTGATTTTTGCTCCTTGTTTCTTCGGTGTTTGTGCCTCCTGTGTTACTTGTCCAACCCATGGTACATGGACTATACCTTCTTCACGTACCTGTTCCATCCTTTCTATTTCTCCTTGGTATTCCTTTTTCTCCGGTTCCACCTCCTCACACTGGAAATACTGTCTAAGGTATTCCGGGGGATCCGCCCACACCTTTAAATGCGAGTAATGTACCCTAGCTACCTTTGTTTTTCCTTGTATGTCATACGACATTCCTCCGGATATGACCTTGGTGATTACAAATGGACCTTCATATTTTTTGCCTAACTTTTTGTCTAAACTCCTATCAACCGTGACAACCTTCCTTTTAACCCTTACTCCCACCGCATACGGTAACCAGTTAGGGTGTCCTTCCCGCCATTTTTCCTGTTGACTCCTCGGGATTGGTATCACCCTTCCTTTTTCATGCCTTTCCACCATTAGTTTTTCCTCTGGGGACATTCCCAACTCTGCATGCTTCGTACCATTGTAAACTAGCACTGCCCTTGTCAATGAAGTATCCCAATCGGCACCTTCTTCCATGATGTTCCTTAAGAACTCGGCAAAAGTTCTATTGGCGCGTTCCACAGCCCCGTTACTTGCTGGCTTGTAAGGACTGCTGTAGATGTGTCCAATACCGTAATTCCGCAACATTTCCTCGAACCTGCCACTCCTAAACTCTACTCCGTTATCCGTCAGTACCTTGTAGGGTAACCTCACAAAAGCCGGTAACATTTCGCACTCGAAAGCGTCAACCACACTCTTTGCCGATTTATCCCTTAGGGGCTTCACCATAGCCCACTTACTGCAATGATCTATTGCCACCAGACATGCCACATTCCCTTTCCTTGTTTTCGGCATCGCCATTACATCTACTGCCACCAGCTCGAAGGGGTTCTTGACTTCTATTTTCCAGATGGGCGGAAATATCACCTGGTGGTCAATCTTATACAATTGACACTTTGGGCACGTCCGACATACCTCCTGCACCACCGATGAAATCCTTGGATGCCATACGTGCCTGGATACCAGGTCCAACAATTTGTCTCTTCCAATGTGCGCCATGTTCCGGTGTGTTATGACACATACGCTCACCACCTGTTTAAATCCAATAACTGCACTAGCCTGTCCTGGTCCCATCTTCTTTACTAAGATTGACCTGTTTATCAAGAAGTCATCCCGGTACCTAAAAAATTCCTTGAATAGGGTATCTTTTTTTGTTAGTGTCTGTTTCTTCTGCACCTTTTCCTTCAACCTCCTTACCACCTCTGACCTTTCCTGAAGATCAATAATGTCCTGTGCCGACAGTACATTACCCTCTTTTTCACCTTGAATTGTTACATTATATGCGCTCACCGTTGCAAGAAATGAATCGCTCACATCATCTGCGTCATCTCCATGACACACTATTCCCTCACCAAAGTCCAATGCCGCTTCTACCTCCACCAGGTAATTCATCCCTAACAACATACATGCTGGAATAAACCCGTCCGGTATCACCACCAATGGAAACAACACCCTTCTGTAGCGAGTGCTAATTTCCACTTCCACAGCCTGATTACATTTCACAATGTCCTGAGCCACTCCGTTTAGTACCAAATCTACTTCCCAGCTCCTTAAGATATGTCCAAAATTGTTTAAATCGTCAACCACACTTTTCTGGATCAGGCTAATTACAGCACCCGTGTCTAAAAATGCGCACTTGCGCACTTCACCAATACAAACTTCTTGCCAAGTTACTCCTCTCAGTATATGATTGCAACTTAACCGGGACTCATGCTTTCTTTCCTTCATCATTAAGTTAATTCCTAGTTCTTCATTCGTACGGTCGATCTCTGACTCCTCTAACTCCTCTTCTTCCTGCTGTGATTCCTCCTGGGTTGGACGCTCGTCCACCATAGCGTTTTCCGTACACCTGTTGAACGTACCATCATCCCTCAAAGGGTTAAAGTGCGTTCCACCCCGCACCTGTATGTGAACGTTTTTCAAGTCGTTTTCCTCTCTCACCCTGGGTCCAATATACTTTACAGAACAGCACGTACCATGGTGCAACCAGACTATTACCCTAAACAAGTCACTTGCCACCAGCAATACCTCCGGTATTGGTTCTCTACCAGGTAATCGTAATGCCTTTAAATACTTCAGCATCTTCTGTTGTCTGCCTATTCCATATAATTTCTGATTGTCTCTTAAAGTGGTTGCTAAGTTGTCTCTTAAAGCCTTGTGATCCCTTTCCAGGTTCCTAACCTGGGCATTCTCCAAAACGACTTGCAAGCTGACAAACAGTGCGTCTGCTCCACCGGGGACCTCCTTTACTATGATTAACCCTTTTGGCAAAACATCCAGATCTACCGGTGCTTCACCCTGATCATCCCTCCTGTTACACCTGGACCATGCATCTGCGAAGATGTTCTCTTTCCCCGGGTAGTATTGTATCTCAAAACTGTATTCACTCAAGTCGTCCAACACTCGTGCTAGCTTACTGTCAACTAACTTCATCTTGTGCAGGTAAACTAATGGCCGATGGTCCGTAAATAAAATAAACTCCTTGCCCAGTAGAAACGGCCTGAAACTTTTAATACCCCACCTTATCGCCAGGGACTCCCTTTCAATGGTTGACGCATTCCTCTCACACGCATTGAAAGAGTGCGAATTAAAGGCTATAACCCTCCTTTCATCACCTTGTTTTTGGCAAAGACCAGCTCCCATACCAGAACCACTGGCATCCACAAACAATTCCAGCTTGTTCGCTCCTTCCGAAAAGTCAGGGAACGCCAGTTCTACCGATTCCTTCATTCCCTCTTTTAATCCTGTAAATGCCTTCACTCTTTCCTCCGTCCACTCAATCACATCTTTTCGTCTGCCTCCCGTTAGTGCATTAAGGGGTGCTGCCACCTCCGAACAGTTCTTTATAAACTTCCTCTGAAAGTTTATCATGCCCAGATACCTTCTTAACTCTCCAACAGTGTTTGGCCTCTCCAGTTTATCAACCTGTTCTACAAACTCCGGAAGCTTCCTGATCCCAGTTCTACTGATTATATGTCCAAGAAACTTTACTTCTTTTTGCACCCAACTACATTTCCCAACTTTGATCTTTACGTTGGCCTCACAAAACCGTTGTAGTACCTTGTCTATCAGCAGCAAGTGCTCCTCAAAACCTTTTGACATTAATAACACATCATCCAAGTACACCACCACCTTATCTTTACTAAATCCCGTCATTATCCTTTGCATTTCTCGCTGAAACGCTGCTGGACCGTTCTTTAAGCCAAAGCTTAATCTTTTGAACCGGTACTGTCCGCTCACCGTGGAGAAAGCCGTGAAGTCTCTACTATCCTCTGCCAGGTTCATTTGATAGTAGCCCTTAACCAGATCCATGCTAGTAAAGTACTTAACCCCGTGACATGCGTAAATAGTTTCCTGAATATTCGCCATTGGAAATTTATCTGCCTCCGTAACCTGATTTAACCTTCTATAGTCCACACATAGCCTCAGTGTACCATCCTTTTTACGGATCGGCACCACTGGTGAACTCCATTCCGCTGCGCAAGGTTCAGCTATGTCTTTCATACATAACTCTTCCACCTGCTGTTCAATCTCCTGGTTGGTTTTCTGATCAAATCTCCTAGCTCGCTGGTAAATTGGTGTGTAATCATGCAATCTAATCTTATATGGGGTCATCGCAGTTTGACTAACGTCCGCATCACTCCTGCTAAAAGCCATTTTGTTTTTCCACAACACCTCCAAAATTTGTTCGATCTGTTCTGAATGTAACTCCACCATGAATTTAATTTCGTCTTTCAACTTTTCCTTCGTCCATTCTTGTTCATCTCCTCGTTCTGTCACTTCCCGTACCGTTGTATTTACTGTACATGTTGTAACCCCATACTCCCTTAATTTATCCTCATCTACTAGCAAATGTGCTATTCCTATTTGTTCACCTGTGTTTAACTTTAAGGACCCCGGTATTAATTTCTTTAACAGTACCGTACCTTCCTCCTCATTCCATTTCACCAAACCGGGTAAAACCTTAAATCGGTGGTTATATCCCTTTTTGCAATCTTCTCTACCTTCTACCAATAGCTCCTCTGGTTTTGCACGGTACTGCCCTTCATTACTCCTTGGTTTGACCTGTTTCGACTTCCATTTTACTTTAACCGGTACCCAGTTATTCTTATCAATCACTATTGTCTCCGTTGTATGTACCGGAATCCTTGTTACCGTTCTTATACAGTTTTCAGTTCCACCCATTACGTATACTTGTTCTCGTACACCATTATCACCATAACGTCTAATTGATCCATCCCTAATGTCAAACTTTATGCTATTTCCCACCAGGAAAGGCATACCTAACATTACTCCTTCCTTTAAGTCCTCAAGAACCAGAAATTCCAATTGTCCGTACTTAATGCCATCAATAGTGACCTCCAAGATCACTGTTTGATGAGACTCTACACTCTTTTGAGGATCACCCAGACCTCTCAATCTCATTTCCTTGCTTATTACCGTCGGATTCGGAATCTTCCCGAGCTCCTTTTTCCCTATCAAACAGTATTGGGATCCCGAATCTACCGCTGCTAACATTTCCACACCATCCAATTTTACGTTAAACTTTATCAGAGATGCAATCTTCACACTGTCAACACCCATCATTCCTGTATCACCCGTTGTATTGTAAACTCCGGACATTATTTCCATAACATCCTTTTTCTGTCTCCTTTGTATACGTTGGGGCAATGACCCAATCACCCTTCCACCTTGACCTGTAACAAACTCCTCTGCCTCCGGATTCATTATCCACCTGTCCTGAATAACCGGGGCCTCCTGTTTATCTATCCCTGTTGTGGCTGGCTCCGACACGTCCCGGCTGATGGCGGAGCAAGTTCGTTTCCCGAACTCGTTGTTTTCCTTTTCTTTTTTAACTCCTCTATTTCTTCCCTCATTGGACAAGAATCACGCCAGTGTCCGATCTCCTCACACAAGAAACATTTTCTTTCCACCACTCTCTGAGTCTCTTGTCCCTGTTCGTTGTTTTCACTCCTACGTTGGAATCCTTGTCCTCTTCTTATTGGACAATCCATCAGTCTATGCTCACCGCTCCCACAAGCCAAGCACCACCCATTCTAAATTCTAAGGATGGGATTTACCTTTTTTTTTTTTTTTTTTTTTTTTTTTTTTGTAGCAAAAATTTTTTTTTAACTAAAGGAATATCCTAAGGTAAACCGCAAAGATGGCAGGAGTCGGGGTCTTCGGCCTCCCCGGTGGACGAGACGGGGACTAATCCTCTCCGGGATGGACCGAACCCTGGCTCTGGTCTTTGCGTCGCGGGGGTTCTCCGACCATCTCCTCCGGGGTATGAAACGTCCCCTCTGTCCTCCGTCGGCTCGGAGCCCCCTAAATTTGGTGAAATAATTTTGTTTTTTTTGGAAAATTTTAAGTTTTTATATATATATATAGCAAAGAAGAAGTTATATATATATATATTACATATATATATATATTATATATATATATTATATATAGATATATTATATATATATATTATTATTATTATTATATATATATATATTATATTATATACATATTATTATTATTATTATATATATTATTATTATATATATATATATTACATATATATATTATATATTATATATATATATACATATTATTATATATTATATATTATTATTATATATACATATATATACATATTATTATATATTATATTAGTTATATATATATATATATATATATATATATATATTATTATTATGTCATGTATATATATATATATACATATTATTATTATTATTATTATATATATATATATTATTATTATTATTATTATTATTACATTATATATATTATTATCACTCCTTGATATCACCAAGCTTTCTGACAAAGACGATAAAAATAGAAGATCCAGAAAGAAAACATGGGAATTATTGCAAAAGTGAAGAAAAAATAGAATTTTTGAAAAGTAAAGCTCTCTTCAAAAGATCCAGGCTTTTAATGAATTGAAAATTTTTTCACAAAATGTGAAAATTAATTATTTTATGATTTTAAAATTTATTTTAAAGATAAATAAGTGAATTGATTGATAAGTAAATAAATAAATTGTGAAGTGGCATAATTACCAGTATATGTGCTTTTTGGACTCTTGGAATTTGATGAGGTTTCTTGCTTTGTTTTACTTGAAGAAGACCTTTCAAGGATCTCAAGAATTTCTGGTACAACTTAGTAAATGAAGTAATTCTAATTTCATTTTAAGCACAAGTGTTGAGAAAAAACCATTAGCAGGAAAGAATAAATTTTCTGAGGTACCTAACTTTGTCTTTACTTGGAAAAGATCACCAAAGATCAAGAAAGAATAAAGTAAAAAATTAAAGAGTAGAATACATCAAGGTTCCTTTTGATTCTACTGTAGGAATAGTTTACATAAGGATATTATCACAGAAGGAAGATTATTCAGGGATCTTATAAATCGGTAATATCGAACTCTAGAAGAGGAGTGTCTTCAACAGTAGGACGAGTTTACTTCAAGTAATTATAAATTTCAACGATAACATAGGTTTTAAATTAAGTTTTATAGATATATTGTGATTTAATTTTAGAATATAGTTTTAGGGTATTTTTAGGGTGTGGTTGTTTGAGCGGGGTTTGGAGCTTGAGGTATTGGGAAGTGCCTCAGGTTGTTGGGATCCCGGCAAGCGTGCAGCCAAATCAAGTGAGGGAATAGTAGAAAGCAGAGTGGTGAATAAGAGGGTCAGGATAGTAGAGTGTAAGGGGGAGTAAAGAGATAAGATGGGTAAAAGAGATTAGATTAGAGTGGGTTGCTTGAATGTGAGAGGGATAAATGAGGATCTGAAAAGGGAAGAAGTGGGCTTAATGTTCGAAGAAAAAAGGTTGGATATGCTAGGGTTGACAGAAACAAAGCTGAAAGGATAGAAGGAGATGGACTTTGGAAAATTTAAGGGTATGATTTCGGGGGTGAACGAGAGAGTGAGGGCGAGGGAAGGGGTAGGCATAGTTATGAGGAAAGAGGTGTGGGATAAGGTAAAATTATGCAAATAGGTGAGTTCGAGAATAATGTGGGTTAAAGTGAAATTTGGGGGGAAATGTGGGTTTTTATATGCGCGTATGCACCAGTAAATGGAGCGAGGGAGGAGGAGAGAGAAAGATTTTGGAGTGAGTTGAATGAATGTTGGGAAAGTTTCGGGATAAATGATAAAATTTGTTTATTAGGAGATTTGAATGCAGGAGTGGGAAGAGAGGAGATGGGGAGAATTATAGGCCCATTTGGGCTAGGGGAAAGGAATGATAATGGAGAGAGTCTGTTAGAGTTGTGTGTTGATAGAAGAATGATAATTGGGAATACTTGGTTCAAGAAAAGTGAAAATCATAAGTATACATGGAAGAGTGAGATAACGGGGGGAGGGCGATATTGGATTATGTGTGTATAAATAGAAAGGATAGAGGCAGATTACTAGGATGTAAATGTATTCAGAGGGGCAGGTAAGGGGTTATCTGATCACTATTTGGTGGTTGCTAGGTTAAGGGTGGGGGGAGAGGTAACGGTTAGAGAAAAAAAAGAGGAGAATAGAAGTCATAAAGGTGGAAAAATTAGATGAGGCAATGTGTAAGTGGGAGTTAGGGTGGGGAAAGGAAGATAGGTGGAGGGACGTGAGTGGGACGGAAATTAGGGAAGTGGAAGAGGAGTGGAAGAGATTTAAAGAGACAATTTGTGAAGAGGCCAGAAGGATATGTGGAGTAAAAAAGGTGGGAGCAAGTAGAAGGAAGGGAAGTGAATGGTGGAGTGAGGAGGTGAAAGAGTTGGTGAAAAAGAAAAAAGAGGTCTATGTGAAATGGTTGGGGAATAGGAGAAGGGAAAGTTGGGAGGAATATAGAAAGATTAGAGTGGAAGCAAAGAGGGCGGTGGAGAGGGCGAAGAGAAATGCAAATAATGAATGGTGTAGAAAAGTGACAGAAAATTTTGAAACAGGGAGCAAGTTATTCTGGAAAGAAGTAAATAAAAAAAGGAAGAAGATGGAGGGGTTAGGAGAGAGGGTTAAGGGAGGGGAAGGGGAATGGATAGGAGGGGAGGTTGGTTGTTTGGTTCCCCTTTATAAAGGGAAAGGGGATAGGATAGGATATTTTAGAGGATTATTGAATGAAATGGGTGGGAGAGATGAGGAGGATTTACAAGAGGTGGGGATGGGGGGGGAAGTGGGGAGGGAAGGGGATATGGTAATACAAATGGAAGAAATTATTAGGGCGCTAACTAAAGGAAAAAAAGGAAAGTCCACAGGTCTAGATGGTGTGAGTATGGAAATGTTACAGATGGGAGGCAGAGGGGTGGAGGAATGGCTTTATAGGTTATATAATTTATGTTGGAGGAAGGGAGTAGTTCCACAGGATTGGGAGGATGGTTGTTTGGTTCCTCTGTATAAAGGGAAAGGGGATAGAGTGTGGTAATTATAGAGGCATTTGTCTTTTGAGTGTAGTAGGGAAAGTGTATGGGAGAATACTAATTGAGAGGGTGAGAGACTTAACGGAAGAGAGTATGGGGGAAGAACAAGGAGGATTTAGGGTGGGAAGGGGGTGTGTGGATCAAGTATTCACAATGAAGATGCTTGTGGAGAAAGGTATAGAAAAGAAAGGGAAAATGTATGGGTGTTTTTTAGATCTGGAGAAAGCATATGATAGAGTGAAGAGGGGGGAATTATGGAGGGTGCTGGAAGAATATGGAATAGGGGGTAAATTAGGTAAAGGTATTAAGGCCTTTTATAGGAATAGTAGAATGTGTGTGAGAGTATTAGGAGGGGAGAGTGAGATGTTTGGAGTAGAGAGAGGGTTGAGGCAGGGATGTGTAATGTCACCGTGGCTTTTCAATTTATTTATGGAGAGTGTCTGTAGAGGAATGATGAGGGAGGGG
>JABUQX010105107.1:10000-12991 GCA_015478945.1 Trachelipus rathkii | reverse complement strand
ACGTCGTATACTCTAGCACACAACTTCGAGGCTTACAGAGACACTCTCGACTCGTCCGTAAAGAGCACCTTTGCGCAATCGTCGACCGTCCAATGGATGTGCACTCGGGCAAATGAAAGTCACGCCCTTCGATGTGTCGTGGTGTGCGGTGGACCTATGACAGGCCTCCGGGGCCGGTAATTATGTTCCGCAAGTCGTCGATTCATTGTATTGTCAGTCACCCTGGTGCCGTGTACCTCCGCCAGCTGTATCTGCAGATTTCGTGCTGTTGTGTCACGCTCTCGTAATGCACGCAGACATATAAATCGGTCTTCCACTGGTGTCGTGGCCCTGGGCCTACCTTGTCCTCTCCGGCGATCATGTGTCAGGATTTCATGGTACCGTTGGGCCACCCGTGCAATCGTTGTGCGCGCAGCACCGAACCGTCGACCAAGTTGCCGGTACCCGTATCCTTCGGCGTGGAGTGTTGTTTTCTGAACGCACTGATCTCCTGACAGTTGACGCACTATCCTCTCCATGTTTATCGGAGTCGCTTCGTACGTGAATGATCCCTCGCTCGATTATACCCCCGACATAACCTACCACCACCTCTCCCAGGTCTAGTTTAGTGATGCAGCAGATGTCATTTTTTTCGCATCGGATGTTTGATTTTAATATCCGCGGATCCGGATCCGGATGCGGATGCGGATGTCTGATATATATATATATATAATATATTAGATATTAAATATATATATATATATATTATAATATATATATATATATAATATATATATATATATATATATAATAGTATATATATATTATATATATATATAATATATATATATATATATAAATATATAATATATATTCTATATAATTATATATAGTATATATAATATTATTATAATATATATATATATATATATGTATGTATATAACGTATATATATATATATATATATATATATTATATATATATATTAGTGATTGACCGGATATCAAAATTTTACTGTTTGCGGATGCGGATGCGGGATGCGGATGCGATGCAGATCCTTAAAGAGGATTACGATGCGGATTCCGGATCTTAAAAGTAGCATGAGGATGCGGTATGAGGATGCGGATGCGGATGTTTACTCTTTGAAGTTTAAAATTAAAAATTATATATATATATATATATATATATATATATATATATATATTATATATATATATATATACATATATATATTTATATATATATATAATATATATATAATTATATTATATATATTATATATATACTATATATATATTATATATATATATATATATATATAATATATATATATTTATATATAAAATATTATATATATATATATATATATAATATATATATATATATAATATATATATATATATATATATAATATATATATATATATATATATATATATATATATAAATATTAGTGATGGGACGATTTGTCACCACCACTCACGGCAGAGCCCTATTCAAGGTGAGGGGGTGGCTTGCACACCTCAGATTTCATCAACTAACGCAAACATACGCAGGATGAACAACAGACGCAGGCTTTTAAGTGAGAGAGATTAAATTCAGCAGGAAAACAGAAGATGAAGAGAATTCCACAGAACAGAGGTGGCAGGTAAGAAGGAAGCACCGCAGCGAACAAGCCTTGGAATACAATATCAACAACAAAACTCATGCGCCGACCACAGCACCCCTTGTGCTACGGGCGTCGTAAAGTGGTGGTACGCGCGAGTGATAAGCTCACTCGAGCACCTGCCGCTGCGGTACCTAAGAAAGAGATAAAGCCACCAACATCGCGCCGTTAAAGATAGAGGCGTAGTGAACTGGAAAAGGCAGAACAGTTTATAAGGCCCTTTGGCAATTTGCCTCGACCCTATCAAAAAGGCCGGTGTGAAACCAGGGCCCCCCCCCCCTGATATGAGAGCAGTACTCCATACAAGGGGGGATGAGGCCTTTGTTATAGCTGGACAACTGAGAAGGAGGAAAAAAGTTCTCGCAGTCTAACTGAACTCCCAGTTTCTTGAGGCCGCCTATCAACCGTTGTGATGTGAGGGGTTTCCAAGACATTTTTTGTTATGTTAAGCCAAGGATGTTTAAATTGTCAACAGGAGAACGAGAGAACCGTCGAAAGAGATAGGAAATTTAGAAGGTGTTAGAGAGGGAGATTTGTAGAAGTTGGGTTTTTAAAGAATTGAATTTCACTAGGTTGAGACGACCCCACCTGGAAATTCTATCCAGATCAGCGAGAATAGAATCGGAAAGATTAAGACGAGAGGCAATCTAGAAGTAAAAGAGGGAGCAGAATTGAAATGAGTTGAAGAATGAAGGGTCGAGTCATCGGCATACAAGTGGATAGAGTTAGATGTGCAGGTGAGAAGATCATTAATGAAAAGTAGGAATAAAATAGGAGATAAGACAGAACCCTGAGGAACATCACTATTGACAGAAAAAGAAGAAGAAGTCGCCCCATCAACAACAGCCGATATTGAGCGATTTGAAAGAAAACTAGACATAAGTAAGCAAAGAGAAGGAGGAAACCCAAAGGAGGGGAGCTTGGAGAGCAGTGACGCGTGCCATACCCGGTCAAATGCTTTGGATATGTCAAGCGCCACCACGCAAGTCTCTCCGTAGTTCCTAAGTGCGGAAGCAATTATCAAATCTGTAAGATAGGAAGGTATATCGCCAGTAGACCTGAGCTCCGAAAGTGTACCTGATGATCTGAAAGAAGGGAATGAGACTCCAGATGATCTAAGAAATGGAGAGTTGAGAAGGGTTTCAAAGATCTTAGATAGAATACAAGTGAGAGCTATAGGGCGATAGTTAGAAGGAACAGAGTGGCTTCCTTTTTTCGGAACAGGTTGGACATGTGCGTGCTTCCAACACTGAGGAAAGTATTCCTATTTGAGACATAGAGAATAAGGAAACGATGGGCGGTCGTCAGCACGAAAGCACACTCCAATCAAAACACGGGGAGGAATGC
>JABUQX010105107.1:0-2500 GCA_015478945.1 Trachelipus rathkii | reverse complement strand
GTCATTCCCGAGTTAGTGAGGCTTTTGTTGACCTGGGGATTCGAGCTGGGATTCCACCACAGCAACATAAAAACTTTAAAACAAAGCTGATGAGACTGATGGATGAAGAATCTGAAGCATCAAAGCATGGTGTTAGTGCGGAGAAAAGCAAGCAGTTTCTGGACAGTTCGAATGAATTGTTTAACATTGCTGCATGTCAATGCAAGGATCTGCGTGCATGTAGCTGTGCCAAAAAACTGAAAATTCGAACTCGAGAAAGAGACTTTTTAGTTGACCAAAGAATAGTTTGCGAAATGCATATTGGCTGATTAGACAAAAGTGTAACTGAAATGATGAACAGGAGTTCTGCAAGAAAGTCTTGTATGGAAGAAAGACTAGCTGATGAGAAGAAAAGAAGAATCGAGCAGGAATGCCCCGTGCTGTCTGCAGACACTACTACCATTGAAGATTCAGCTTAATCACCTAATCATGAGGAGACAGAAAGTATACCTGACGATAATTTCGTTACTCTTGGTGTTTGCCGGAACACAACACAAATCCCTACCGTTGCACTAAAGGCAGAGAGGTATGGAGTGTCCAACAGAGCAGCAGCAGCTATAGGTAAAGTGGCACTAGTTTACTATGGTGTTGTCAGTGCAGATGACAAGACCAATGTTATAGATCGTTTGAAAATATAGAGAGCACGAGAAAAGCTAAGAAAATAAAACAGGAAGAAGAATTGGGAATAGTTGCAGTGTTTTTTGATGGCAGGAAAGACAACACCATGATCAAGGAAAAGAAAGGCAGTACGTGGTACAGCAGTAAAGAGGTAGAAGATTACTATGTTGTGGTTGGTGAACCTGGAACTGTCTACCTTAAACACATTGCTGTGGACAGCAGGGACAGGTGAGGCTATTGCACATGGGCTGCATGGACCATTATCAGACATGGGAATTGTTAACAGTATCATTGCTGTTGGAGCTGACAGCACACCTGTCAACACTGGACCTAAAGGTAGAGCAATTAATCTCTTAGAGCAGCAGCAGCTAGATAGACCTCTGCAGTGGTTCATTTGCAGTCTGCATTTGAATGAACTCCCTCTTCGCCTTTTATGTAAAAGATCATAGATCCCAGTAAAAGTCCCACTCATTGTAAGGGACCTGTTTTCAAAGTTCTAACTACATGTGAGACGAGACCCTTCCACTTACAGTCTTCCAAAACATTTCAAAAGGTGACCCACTTCCTGATGTTGACATAGACGACATTAGTAGAGATCAGGGATAGCTCTACAGAATTGTAAGAGCTATAAGATCTTGTGTTGTTATTGAGGATCTAATGCTTGAAAAACCTGCAATTATGTCATTGGCAAGGTGGGTTGGTACTGCCAGTAGAATTTGTCGCCTCTATCGTGGCTCAATTGATAGAGTGACAGAGTCGCAAGGGCAAGGGATCGGGCTCGATCCCCATCCAGATCCTTTGTAGCAATTACAAAGAGAAGTTTCACTCCTAGAATAAGGACATGCCCGTGAGGTACGAACTTTTATTTAAAAAAAAATAACAGCAACAGCACAACCTACTGGAGAATTGCAGTAATTGGCGAAGTTTGTTGTGGTTTGCTATGCACGAACGAACGTGGTTTCGAATAAAATGCAGGCCAGATGCACTGATGGTCCAAAGCATTTGCTGCAACAGATCAAAATCCAAAGACGGCTGTCACCATATATTGCCAGTATAACATTGCTTGTCATCAAAACAAATGGTTACTGAACTCACAAGAAAATATGCTTCTAGCAGTGTTAGCAGGCGATGATGGAAGAAAACAGAAAGGATGCTATCGATATAATTAATGCAATACGGCAACAAGCAGGTCCAAGTCAACATTATATCAGAGAATTTCGTCCACCGCATATCGATGACAGTTGTCAAATACTGAAAGACCTAATGCCTCCTATAGATCAGTGCAAGTTAGAGCCGTCTATGACGCGAAAACTGTCTGATGATTAGCTTAATAACTTTATGCAACATCCTTATCGTATCACCATACCGTGCCACTCACAGGGAGTGGAAAGATGTGTAAAACTGGTGAGTGAAGTATTTGGTATGGTACTTGGAGCAGATGCATAAGAGGGATACACTCATGCAGCATCAAAATAAAGGCAATTTATGCCATTATATGAATCAAAACAGGACTTTCTGCACCAACATTAGACTAAAGGTGATAGAGCACTATGCTTGTAATTTTTGTGGTAACTATGGTTTGAAAATTTACTGTAAATGACTAATAAGGTATTTCGTTTCATTAACAGATTTTCGTTAACTTTAAGGTAAAAAAGGGAACACTTTCTGGACAGAAAGAACATTTTCGATCACATTTTTGAAAAAAGCACGTTTGTGTAAACAAAAAAAAACTCTAATATATATATATATATATATATATATATATATATATATATATATATATATATATATATATATATATATATATATATATATATATATATATATATATATATATATGTTA
>JABUQX010105106.1:32500-38068 GCA_015478945.1 Trachelipus rathkii | reverse complement strand
ATATATATATATATATATATATATATATATATATATATATATATATATATATATTAGTGATAGAGCGAATAACCGCAACCGCAAATGCGGAGCAAACACATATTTGACAACCATAGCTGCAGCCACGTGTGGATGCTGTTCTACACAACCACAACCGGATGTCCACTTTCTTCTAACCTGGTGGTTTGAAATCAGGAAGTTATCTTTTTAAAAATACTCTCTAAGGCTAACAAAACTCTCTCTCTCTCTCTCTCTCTCTCTCTCTCTCTCTCTCTCTCTCTCTCTCTCTATATATATATATATATATATATATATATATATCACAGTCTCTCTCTCTCTCTCTATTAAATGAAAAAAAACAAGGATTCGGTTTGTCTTTACTCCTCAAATACTTTTAAGATAAGACAACTTACTAGTTCTGATTTTATACTAATTGAAAAATGTATTACCCTATTGGAGATATTTGAAGAGATTACTAAAAAGTTAAGCTTTCATTCGTCCTCTATATCACAAGTAATTCCTTTTATTGTGTCGTTAAAAACTCTTCACCAGACCTCAGATTTCGAGGCTGAAGAGGGAATTAAATCAGCTGTACAAACAATAAATTCGGAGTTAACTCGAAGATTTGATAATTTGGAAAGAAATTTCTTGTATTCCATCGCAACGTATCTAGATCCTCGAAATAAAGGGAAATTTTTTATAACTTCTTATGTTTTGAAGGAAGTTCAGGAAGTAATAACAAAACAATGTAATGAACTTTCTTCAGAATATGGAAAAGATATATCTATTAACAGACATCCTTAAAGAATTTAAACTGCAGAAATAAAGCAACCTTCAACATCCAAGCCAAAAACTCTGTTTGAAACCATGAATGCTCATTTAACATCAAGTAGTGATGATGATACAGAAATAGAGCTTAATGAAAGTGTTTTGGATGAAATAGCAAAATATCAAAAAGAAAAAAGGATCGATCCCGAAGATGATCCTCTAATGTGGTGGAGAGAGAACGAACATAACTTCAAAGAGTTGAAGATGATGGCTAAAAGATATTTGTCATGCCCATCTAGTAGTATACCAAGCGAACAACTTTTCAGCGGTGCTGGATTAATTTATGACGAGAAAAGGATGAGATTAACAGGAGAAAATGCTGAAAAATTGTTATTCCTTAAATCTAACTTGCCGCTTCTAAAATTCAATTACAAACACGAATAACTAAAGAAGCACCTTTAGTCGGATACTTTCCAGTTTCCACAGGGCGGAGGATGGGGAGAGTGGATGGTTTTGTGCATTATGCATGGGTCCTCGTTCCGCACCCTGGTAACTCTTGTAAACAGAGGCTAAATTGCACATTAAACAACCAGAAATTTAGAAATTTTTAAGGTTTTGATAATAATAATAATAATAATAATAATAATAATAATAATAAATAATAATAATAATAATAATAATAATAATAATAATAATAATAATAATAATAATAATAATAATAATAATAATAAGAAGAAGAAGAAGAAGAAGAAGAAATAAGAGTAATAATAATAATAATAATAATAATAATAATAATAATAATAATAATAATAATAATAATAATAATAATAATAATAATAATAATAATAATAATAGTAATAATAATAATAATATTAATAATAATATTAATATTAATATTAATATTAATATTAATATTAATATTAATATTAATATTAATATTAATATTATTATTATTATTATTATTAACGTGTGTATCAATATTCAAATTACTATTAACATTATTATTATTATCATTATTATTATTAATATTAATAATAATAATAATAATAATAATAATATTATTATTATTAGTAGTAGTAGTAAACAAAGCAATTTTTAAATTTTGTTTTTATTGCACAACCGCAACCGCAACGGCAACCACAACCGCAACCGCAACCGCGGTTGTTGAAAAAAATCAAGAACCGCGAAGCCGCAGCCCGCGGATTTGTTGAAAAATTTAATAACCGCGCAAAAACCACAGCCACGGTTGTGCAAAAATTCAGCTTCGCTCCATCACTAAATAATATATATATATATATATATATATATATATATATATATATATATATATATATATAAATATATTCTTTTTTACTATAAAAATTCATTATATAAATATAATTATAAAAATATTTATATATATATGTAATATATATATAATAATATATAATAATAATATAATAATATATATATCTATATCTTTATATAAGCTATGAGGAGAGACCGAATTTGGATTTATAATCATATATATGTATGTATATATAATAATAATAATAATAATAATAATATATATGTATATATATATATATATATATATATATATATATATATATATAATGTTTTGATAACATGATAATAATATATATAATATATATATATATATATATATTTACAAAAAATTTATTCTCTTTTGCACGAGAAATATACTTTATACACAGACCACAAGGAAAATAAAAAAAAAGTTACCAAGCACTTTCGCGCATTTCAACACATTATCAAGGTAATTTCCTTTTTTTATTTTCCTTTAATGGATAATGTAATATATATATATATATATATATATATATATATATATATATATATATATATATATATATATATATATATATATATATATATATATATATATATATATATATATATATATAAATGGAAGAAGGAGCTATCGGTATTGCCACCACACAACAGACCGGACATGAATCCAGAGCAAGTGTATCAAGAGTTATCTGTTGTCCGTTAATTCACTAACACCTTTGCAGAGGTTTCCTTTGTCGTCACTTATGTTTGGGAATTTCTTTTTAACAAAGTGAAGAGCTGCATTGTGATATTTATGTAAATATTCCTGAAGGGAAGGGTGGTACCCAGAGCAGAAACTGGACAACATTCCTGAATTAATGGTCCAAGGCTTGTTCTGCAGGAGATACTTCTTCGAATTGGATGCGTTGAAGTATGGTGTTGTTTGACCATTCGAGTAAAAGTTCTTGCCCAGAAATTAAATGAAGTAAATGAGTTACCTTGGATCTCAGCACGATCAAGAAAGAAACGAGCTGCTTTTGAGTTCGGAGGAGACGTCCTCAACATTCTTTTTGGTACGGCTACAGATAAGCAAGTAAAGCTCCTTAGGAAAAAAATTAACATCTTAGGAAACTACGCTTCTACATCAAACCTACTCATTACCGAACTAAAAGAGCAATTAAAGGCAAATACTCGCACATTAATAAACTTTAGGGATAGCTTACGAAAGTTAATTGAATTCCAATCAAGTCTAAGTGCTACGCATAACATTATAAACCAATTGGGAAGTATCCGGGCATTAGTAAATTTAATCGAGCAAGCTATAACCAGTATACACAATATTCACCAATTGGTGATAACCTCTCTTCAACTCGCTAAAAGTAAAATTACTAACTCCCAACTTTACTCTCCTATATTCCTCTTACCTTTCATTCTAGAAATGAACAAAGAAACTAAACTGCATACGGTCATACCCCTAGAAACAAAAACATACCAATCCTTCTTGACTTATTCTTGGACTATTCAATCTGCAGCTAGCCCTTATGAACTAATTACTTTAATACCTTTTATCTCAGTGGAGAAATTCACTTCTTATAAACTTATACCTTTTCCTACCCATCTTCCTTTAAACAAATCCCTTGTTCGAGTCATGTACAATGACCCAAACAACTACTTCTTTGTGAATTACGGTCAACGGAAATACACCTATCTAAAGGAATCGGCACATCACCTTTGTCGACATTTAGGCCAACTAGCAGTTTGCCCTCAATCCCAAGTATTAGCTTCTATTGATGATCAGTCTTGTTTGTTAGCACTCATCCTAAATTTTACCAATGATTTTTCACACTGCCCTATCGCAGAGTACAAACCTGTAGAACCCTATACTGTCACTCTAGGACACTTCACCCTTATTTCTTTTTCAGAAAAAACTAGGGCTTCAATCGCATGTGAGAAACCCAACTCCATACAGCATGTGTATGACTATGTCTTTACTATTCCTCATGGATGTGCATTTATTTCTTCTAAATTTCAATTCAAAAATCCCATCCATCTAGAAAAGAACATCACACTCTCTTCCTTGATCTCTCACTCTGATCATGTTCTGTTCAACTTTCTATCGCATGTTGCTCTACCTAACATCTCCTCTGTTCTATTTCCTAAGTTTCAAGCTCTGAAGGAAATCCATTGGAACCAAAGACTAGATCAATTAAATCAATCAATGCACCCTTTTACCCCGTATTTTCCACAAATGAAATTCATCCCATACATCGGAGGAGGAACCTCAGGAACTATCTTCTTCCTTGCGGTTCTTGTTATCGCGTACTTCGTTTGGACTAAAAGAACATACCTTTGTAGGAAGTGCATACCAGTAGTATCGAATCCAACTGAAAGCATCCCACTTCAGGCAATCCCAACTTCTAATGTTCGAATACAACTAGCACCTGAAGATGCACCTCAGGATAGTGCGGTTCAGATTAGATCTCTGTCCCGTTCTCCAACTCCAGCCCAGAGGCTATCCATTCTACCTCGACCTCCTATGCCTCTTCCAAATACTCGAGCCATCACTTCGGCTGAAGCTCACGTGACTTATTCCAATTGAAAACAGTCTTTAGGGTAAAGACTCCTTCCAAAAGAGGGGTCCTTTATCGGAATAAAGGTGTATATAATATATATACACACTTTCTTCAGAACAAAATCAAACGAAAATCCTTACTCTCAAAACGATTAAGGACGTTCGCTTAGAAACAGGAATTTCGTCACGTCGCAATACCTCAGTTTGATATCCAAACGAATGCAAATTTACATGTTTTGTTTTGTACGCATTACTTCCGCCCCGGCTCTCGCCTTCTCCTTTCCGAAAGAGAATTTAGTCATTCTGACGCTGTAAAAGCAACCAGTTGTGAAAGCTGACGAGTGAAGTGGAAGTGATTTTTGATTGTGTATATACACATATAACGTGTATATATATATATATATATATATATATATATATATATATATATATATATATATATATATATATATATATTATATATATATACCCCTTTACTGCTTCGTATGGAAGATATCTGCTTTTGAGTCAAGGAAATAAAAAGGAAAGACTAGTTATTTTCGCTGTGTTTTCTAATATATATATATATATACATACCTTTTATGTATATATATATATATACAATACATAATATGTATATATATGGTGTACAAAATATATATATATATATATATACGCATGCTCCTGTATATATATAGATATGCCGTATACTATATATATATATATATATATATATATATATATATATATATATATATATATATATATATATATATATATATATATATATATATATATATATATATATATATATATATATATATATATATATATATATATAAATTTATAAAAGTATAACATTTATTCACACTTAACTTTCTACACTCTTCCTTTAAGAAATTTTGGTTGGAGACAAACTCGAGAGCGGAGCCCTCTCATTTAACCTTGAGGGACAAAAGCTGATGAGGTAAAAG
>JABUQX010105106.1:12500-27500 GCA_015478945.1 Trachelipus rathkii | reverse complement strand
TACGCGCATACTCCCAACTCTTATATATATATATATATATATATATATATATATATATATATATATATATATATATATATATATATATATATATATATATATATATATATATTTTTTATATATATTTTTTTTTATATATATATATATATATGATCAAAGTAAATGTGGTTTCTATTGGACATGGTTCTTATAAGGAAAACCAAAGCCAGAACGAGATGTAGCATTTTAATAAACGACGTTTCGACTCAACTATTAGTCATCATTAGGTCTATAGAAGTAAATAAAAAAATAATGACAGAATAACACTTGAATAAAGAACAAAAACCAAATAAACATATTAAAATTAACATTATATAATAAAATAAAATAAACAAATTAAAATAAAATAAATTAAAAATAAATAAAAACCGAATAAAAAACAAATTATAAACCAAGAATAATAATAATAATAATAATAATAATTATTATTATAATAATAATAATAATAATAATAATGTTTTTTACTTTGGCGAGGAATCCTTCCACATCAGAGGACTGATATAGAGAGACCAAATCTCTATCGATGTTAACTTTGGTGGCGGAGGCGGAGGCGGAGCCTTTGGAAATTCAGGAGGTTGTTGATTCCAACTTTCATAATATGTTCTTCTTTAAATATTTTATATTATTTATAATTTTATTATTATTATTATTATTATTATATTATTATTGTTATTATTATTATTATTATTATTATTATTATTATTATTATTATTATTATTATTATTATTATTATTATTCTTGGTTTATAATTTATTAGCATTCGTTCTGTTTTTATTTATTTTTAATTTATTTTTTAATTTGTTTATTTATTTTATTTTATTATATAATGTTAATTTTAATACGTTTATTTGGTGTTTTGTGTTTTATCAAGTGTTATTCTTTCATTATTTATTTATTTATAGACCTGATGTGACTCTAGTCGAGTCGAAACGTTGTTTATTAAAATGCTACATCTCGTTCTGGCTTTAGATTTCCTTATATATATATATATATATATATATATATATATATATATATATATATATATATATATATATATATATATATATATATATATATATATATATATATATATATATATATATATATATATATATATATAGGTTCAAATTTTTTTGAAGACACAAAGAGAGGGAAAGTCAGGGAAACGTTTTAAAATATGCTGAAAGTCAGGGAAATTCCAAAAAGGTCAGGGAAATTTTAAAATTTCAAAACATATGAAGAATGATCCATGGACCAAGTTACATATTTTTGATATATTTTTTTTTCCTTACTGTATAATTTTGGAATGAGAGATGTATTTGATAAGTGAATGAAAAGGATGGGTGAGGAATGACATTCCATAAATCTACTTCTATCCTGTTTCTTTCTATTTTTAGTTCACTATTACCTACTATTCTTCCTATTCTGTTCGTAGAGGTTGTTCCAAGTTCATCCTTCCGATTGAAGGTGATTGGTATATGGATGTGTTTTAGACTGTATGACTTATGACTTAATCTGTTTATATCTTTTTCTTTTTAGGGAATTATACTTTTTGAGGTGTTTTTTTTTTTTGAGGTTTGACGAAGTGATTTTTGATTTTTGTTCAGTTGAAGGTATTTATTATTTATTTATAAAATGACTTCAAGCAAAAAAAGCTTAACTTTAACGACCAGTGGTTGGACGTCAAACTGAACCTTGGTTCATTTCTGTTCACAGATTTACAATGTCTTGTACTTAATATTATGGAAAGATTTCTTAAGTCCAGTAAAATGCCTGCTACAACCAACAACTAAGCTTTTTGCATTAGATTTACATGACAAACTTGAATGTCACACCAAATCAAAATGACAGAAAAGATATTAGAAAGATGTCCTCTGAAGTACAAGCCTGTCCAATGGCTCTCATCATTGGATCCTAGCATATTTTTCATCAGCCAGAACAAAGGAAACAAAGATTTGATTTATTGCTAGAGGCATTGTACACCAATAACCGAATCACAGATTCTGTTGCTGAGAAAGAAAAAGCACAATACTCTACTTTGCAGTGAAGCTCATTCTACCCTTGAATTAAAATTCAAAATATTTTTGGATGGTGATTGTCCTTCTAAGAGACTTGATGAGTTTTTTTTCTTCTATAGCACCTGAGAATCAATGTTATGCAGAATTGTGGCAAATTATTAAATTAGGACTGATATTTTCGCATGGAAATACGACAGTGGAAGGAGGGTTTTCTGTAAATAAAGCAATTTTAGTGGAGAATCTAAAAGAACAGAGTCTGATTTCTCAAAGAACAGTGCACAATGCTATAAGATCTCATGAAAGTATTCATAAAGTTCCTATCACTCAAAAAATGTTGACAAATGTAAGAGCTGCCCATAGGAGATATGAAGAACATCTCAGAGTCAAAACAGAAAGAAAAAGAAGAGAATAAAAAGGTTGAAAAAAGAATATTATCCATACAGATCAATAAACTTGAAGAGCAGAGAAAGATGTTAAAACTGAAGGCTTTAACAGAAGAAGACGCTATAAAATCAAAAATTCAAATGCTTGAGAAGAAAAAGTTAATCTAAATCTCCCATTTAGAACTTTTGTGATTACAGTGGACGCTTTCACCTAGGCTATTAATGTAAGCTTTTAATTTATTTTCTTGTATAAATAAAACTGTTTTCTTTTGGAAAAAATAAAAAAGTGCTATGGGTAAGGTATAGGCTGATTACTAAAAAAATATTTTTTAAATTCATCCATGGTGATGAACAATTTCTAAAGTAAATTTTCAATAATTTAATATGAACTGAGTAAATAGGCTGCAATAATGATTAATAGATATTTTATTCGGCAAAATAACGAACACGCTGGTCAGGGAAAACAGATTTGGTCAGGGAAAGTCAGGGAAATCAAATTCAAAATTTCAGGTGAACCCTGATATATATATATTATATATAAATATATATAAGGATATTATAGTATATATATATATATATATATATATATATATATATATATATTGTATATAGATATTTTTTTTATTATTATATATATATATTATATATTTATATATATATATATATATATATATATATATCGTAATGTATAGTACTTTTAATTCGAAATGTATTCCATCTTTTAAATTAGATTCCAACATTTATAAATTATATTCAAAAATACGTTCAGAAACGTATTCTGTGAAATCAAAATCGATCGAAATAGGTCGCTTAGAAACAAAGGCTTCCCGCCTTCCTCTTGCTCGTAACGACGACGCAATAGAATTCCTGTTTGGGTTTGTATTGCGTGCATTGGAGGATTGACTCATTTGCAATCCTACAAGAGCGCCTCAGTCGCTCCTTGCTGGGTAATCTGTAGAGTTGAAAGTGAACGCTTGTGCGAGAATTTGATCCTTTTCACCTCTCTACTATATATATATATATATATATATATATATATATATATATATATATATATATAATTATATCAAATATTCCTGTTGTGCTTGATCCAGTTTACCTGGCCGGAAACTAATAAAATATGGTGAATCAGAGATCGACTATATATATATATATATATATATATATATATATATATATATATATTACATACTAAAAGAATGTAATTGTATTAATAATCACATTCTTCCGGTATGCTTATAATTATATTTTACAGCATGATAAACATTTTATATTTTAAATAAAAGAATCAGCTCCATAAACAAAGCGAAGCTAAAACGTTTATCATTATGGCATTATTATCTGACCTATAAGAGGTATGTAAAATGTGAATATTCTTTTCAGTGTATCATAAATTTGTGTCCTTCTAATTAATCATTATGTAATTATTAAATGAAACATGATTCTATTATGTATTTAGATGGAATAAGCCATCAGGTAAAATATTTAGATGGAATAAGCCATCAGGTAAAATATTTAGATGGAATAAGCCATCAGGTAAAATATGCTTTGATGTATTGTTTTTATGTCTATGAATGCTAATCATGCCACCACATGTTTCTCAAGCAAATATGTATTTCATTAGTAATTATTAATACTTTCATTTAATTCCAGCAATTAGATTTCTTTTTATGTATTTTATTATCAAAAGTTTATTATTCCTAGGTGTTCTTTATATGGATCTTGTTTTGTGATTTGAATTTTGTCTGTAAAAAGTCCCACATTGGGCGAAAATAAATATCACTAGAAGACTTGCTTAACTGCCCTTCTAGCCATAGATAGTAATAAGGAATCAAGAATACATTACTATAAACTGGCTATTCCTTGCGAGAATTGCGAATCTTTTCTTTTGAGATGACAAATTCAGACAGCGTATCCGAGCCCTGGCCCATGGCTACTTACTCATCCAGACACCTCTTTAGGTCCCATAAAGTGGGCAGATGCACCCGTAAGAGAGTTAGATACAATTAAATCAACATTTGATTGTATCTTCTCAAAAAATCATATATATATATATATATATATATATATATATATATATATATATATAAAGGCCTATAATTATTAAACTAATTAGTTAAATGATTAGGGACCATTGCAATAATGATTTAGGTGGATCCACCGTTAATTTAAGCCAATAATAAAAATTTCGATTTTTATTATTATTATTATTTTTTATTATTATTATTATTATTTTGCCCACTAATTGCATATTTGTGATAACGTGAATGAACGAATCATTCGCATTATCATTTTTATGGTTGTTTTACATTAAATTAAAAACTTTCTTTTAAGAAAAAGAAAATTTTTGATTTAATGATTATTATTATTATCATTATTATTATTATTATTATTATTATTATTTACATGGTGAAGGTTGAAAGAGATGATCAGGGCCCTGCATCGTTATTCAACCACACTATATAAATAATTAAGATTGGTTTGGAAAAATATTTCCACACCAATTAAAATAATAAGTAATAATTAATGATAATTACCCTACGTCCATTATTTTAAATTTCAAAGATTTTGTAAAATAATGCCATAATGCTTGTAAAATAAGGATATTTAGCATTAAGAAAATTGAAATTGGGGGAACGGGGAAAGATAATAATAATTATCCTATATGCCTCACTTCTTCCTTTATTCTTTTTCTCTCCTTTTGAATTGGAAACAACATTGAGAAGAACAGAAGTTGAAAAGAGAAAGGATCTGTAGGAAATTGCAAAGCCAATCGACTCACAAAATTGTCGGTTTTTGTCGGGAATTTTCTGGGCGAGAGTGTTTACGTAAAATTGGAGTCGGAGTGAGCCGAGAGAAATCGAACTGCACCGACAGACTAACCGGGGCATTGGTATGCCGTTAATGTAAACATTCCGCCGAAAACTCCACTCTAGAGCTCATTTTCGAAACTGCATTTTTTCTTTCTCTCTCTTGAAGCTGTTTCAACTCAATTATATATATATATAGCATATATATATATATATATATATATATATATATATATATATATATATATCCATTTGCATGTGTGCATTTACCGATATAAAATTAATGACATTTTTTTATTGGGGAACCATATAAGGGGGGGGACATTGTTTTATGATAAATACTTTATATATATATATATATATATATATATATATATATATATATATATATATACTCGTACCTACCCTATAGAGGGTACCCCCAGATTATTATCCCCACTCTGCTGGACAGGAAAGCCTGAGAAAGCTATATCCCCAAAAGCTGATTAGAATTAAGATAATTTTAAAATTATTTATATATATATATATATATATATATATATATATATATATATATATATATATAGGGGGCCATATAAGTTGGGGAAAAAACAAAAAATTTTGTGAAGATTTTCTGGTTAGCACACCTTAATAAGGTGACCTAAACATCGCATAGTAGTAAAAAGATAGTTTGAGCAGTAGAAGTAGTAGCATATGAGATCTGCGGACAACATTTTTTCTGTTGAGTTTTCCACCTTTTTTGACATATAGGTTAACTATTGGGAATCACCTACAACTATTTTTCGCAATTTAATAAAAATCGATATAAATATATATATATATATAGTAGTATCGAGAGGGTCCTCAGACAACAGTTATAATTTCAACACTGGTTGACACTGCTTTAGCACGTATACAGTAGAGATAGTTTAAGTGTCATACCGACCTATTGGGCATTATTTTGTGATTCCGAAAAAACAAAATGGCGGAGAAACAAATTTCGGAGATAGGAGACAACGGTGCTGCTGACGAAGAGAGAGATAATGAGAATCTCGAATTGAATGAGGGTAGTAAAGACGAAGGCCATAATCCGGAACAAGTAAACGGAGGGGGGGGCGGAGATGAAACGCCCATAACCCAAGAAAGGGGGCGCGCTCCCCCAGGGATTACCCCTCTCCAAACTCCTTTGAACCCAAGGGCCACTCCGAACCCCTACCTCACTCTTCTTAGCCCGGCATCCCAAGTAGTAAGGGAGGGAGCACCTCCCCCACGGGTTGAAACTCCACCATACATGCAAAAAGCGGTTGCACTGGACAACACATTGAACCTACAGCTCAAGCCTGCTACTTTTGACACTACTATTAAAAAGAAAGTTCGTAGAAACTGGAGTGGGCTCGAACCACATAACCTCAATGAAAGCAAGTGGGAGGGTGCCGAATTACGAAACACCTCCCCGTGGGGACCCGACGGGCCCCTACCGATCCAGAACCAAGCCATAGGATCGGCCCAAACCTCTGCTGGGCCTAACAACGCTCAACAACAAACCAACGTCCTCACAGGAGGAGTTATGGGACATAACACCAACGAAAGTGCCCCAGCAGGACAGAACACTTCCAATTATGGATTTTTACCAACGGGGACGATGCCCCCACCTCCCTATTATACAGGCATGCCACCTGGCAATTACACCATGCCTAACCAGGTCCATCCTTACCCCGGAGCATGGCAAGGATATCCCTATATGCCTCCACAACCATTTGGAGCGCCATATTACCCAACTAATTTGTTTAACACTGCGTTTCCAACGATTCCGGAAAATTTAAAGTTATTTGGCAGACATCTTAAGACAAGAATATGGAAAGGCATCTTATACCCAGATTTCATTTCTTCTTTGAATACACAGCTAGATGCTTTAGGCCCATTAAACGAAAGTCAAAAGATCACTTTTGCAAAGTCAGCAATCTCATCCGATCAAAATAGCGAAGCGAGAAAATATATGCTCAGAGATAACTCTTTCTCAAAATTTACCAAATTAGAAGACTTTCTTTCCCAGTTAAAAATTTTCTTACAACCTGAAGAGAAGAAAACAGTTTTCGACTTCATGCTGGACTTTATAGAATATAGAAGAGAGAGAGATTCAATTTTTACGGATTTCGTGCTAGAATTGAAAGACCGGTTAACGAAGTACCAGAGCCGCCTGCATGATCTGGATGACAAAGCAATCTTCAACTCCAGGCAAATAAACCTATTGGTTACCGGGAAAATTATTCAAAACGTAAATGAGAGAAGAGATGGAGACAGATTACGAGAGAAGATACTTAGGGTATTCGATACAGAGATGAATTTAAATGAATTGATCGAAAAGCTGTCTCAAATTTCAAATGGAGCTTTGTTAAAAGATGAGAATAGAAGGCCAAATGAGGGCCGCACCACTAGGGTGTTCTGGGCCAAAGAAGAATCGGGGGGGAAACAGAGGGTTGGAGTTAATAATTCATACAGGGAACCAATGAAGCCAAGGTATGAGGAGAAGGGAAGGGAGGAGGCGAGACCCGATTACACTCCTCAAAGGAGGGGAGGTGAGGTAAAGCCGAATAATACTTTTCAAAAGAAAAGAGAAGAAGTGAAGACGGGGTATGGTACACTGAGATATAAGGGCACCTTAAGGATGTCCGCCCAAGAGCTAAGAGAACACTATGTGTGCTTCTTTTGTGAATCAGTGGGACACTCGTCCCAAGCATGTCGTTGGGGATTGCCCTATTGCCAAAAATGTCAGGCAAACCATAGAAGGGGATCGCAACAAAATTGTAGAGGAGCACCGCCCTGGAGACCTACCCCAGATACCCCGCTGATGTTCACTCCATACAACCGCAAGTTCGATATGGAAAAAGGGATAAGAGCGGAAAAGCCAGAGTCTTACAACCCAGGCCAGCGAGGGCCCAGGACCTTCTCCAAGAAGAAGAAAGGGCACAAGCCCCCAGATGGGAAGGTAAAGACCAACGCGAGAGTGTATATGGCTGAGAGCCAGCCGAGAGATTTTGAGGTGAATGAAGTAGTGGAGTATGATGATAGGATGTATGAAGGAGAACTTTCTCATCCTCAGGATAGGATAGAGAATGAAAATTTTTAGAATCGGGCAAAGAGAAGAAACGTGTGAGAAAAAAGTTTAAAGATAGAGAGAAAAGATGGGAAGCTAGGCGAAATAAACAGAAAGGAAAAGAAGTCGTGCAGCAACCTTTTAGACTGGGACGACACTTTTACACCAATGTCTACCTTGCTCCATCTTTAAGTAGTAGGCAGACGAAGACCAAAGTTTTGGTTGACACAGGATCTAGTGTCAGTATCGTCACCGCCCGGCGGCTCAAACAATTGGAAAAGGAGGGAAACTTTAAAGCAACCCTCCGTAAGACCGATTTAGTAGTACAGGGGGTGAACAGTAAGCCAACGGTCTTAAAAGGAGAAATACAACTATACCTTCGCCTACATAAAAAACATTACCTCACTACTTTCCAAGTGAGTGATAACGATGGAGAGAATAGTTGGGATATTCTTTTGGGTAGCAATGTTTTGTCTAACATTCCCATAACTTTGAACTTCTTTTCTGCACAGATGTCTATCAAGGAGGATGGAGAGATAGACATTCCGATCTTTGCCGATCACTCGGAATTTATTTGGTTAGAGAAGTTTCTGGAGGGAATCTTAAAGTGATAAGGGACCTCAAGAAAAAGGAGGAGCAGTTGCCCCAGGCCCGAGGGTCGAGAGGGGGGGGAACAAAGGATTCGAACCAAATTTTCGCTAAACCAACCGCACGTACTGCGGATAAGCATCTTTTTCCTAAAGGGACCGCCTTGCCAGCTAAAAGCGCACGCAACGCGGATCAGCATCTTTTTCGTAGGGAGGCCGCCTTGCCAGTTAATAACGTACGCAACGCGGATAAGCATCTTTCTCATAGGGAGGCCGCCAGGCCAGTTAGAAACGTAAACGCCGCGGATGAACCTCGCTCCTATAGGAAGGTCGATTTGCCTGTGTCCCAGAGAGGGAAGACAACCTCTTCAGTTCGGACTTCGAAGAAGCTGCCAGTGCCTATACAAGGGAAAAGAGATAGGGAAATTGCCTTGAAAGGAGAAGCTCAAGTGGAGCCAGACAAGATGAAAAGAGACAAGGTGGGCTTCGCGAACCCACCCCTCGCTCATCGCCGCGCTGATTCCCGAGGGGCCAGACCCAGACTCAAGCACACTCCCTCAGCTATGGAAGAAAATTTGGGCCAATCCGAAGATTTGGAAGTTTTGGAGAGCGATGACCATGAAGGAGATGGCCATTTGATGATGGATGAAGAAATTAAGATAGATTTGAAGGTAATTGAGAAGACTGTTTTACCTAGTCAATCATGCGGATACCTAAAACTCCGACCTGAAACTCAAGATGATTTTGAGCTGGAGCGGAAGTGTTTAATGACACCAGCTTTCACCATGGGACCATTGTATGTGGCCAATACAATTAGCCCAGTGAGGGATAACACGGTTATCCTCAGTTATATCAATCTGAGTGACCAATTGATTAGCCTGCACAAAGGTGCGACCATAGGAGAGGGGTATCCGATAATTAGCAAACAAATCAGGAGAGGCACAGACGTAAGAGGACACCAGAGAACAGTTTCTTCTAATGTAGCCACCTGCTCAAAAGGTCTCACGAAGACAGAGTTAAGGAGGGTGTACCAAGAGATCATAGAAGAGAAGATGTCAAAAGAGCATGCAGAGAATTGTCTTCTCGGAAATCCGAAGCACATGGAGGAATTGCTAGAGCTCCTCATGGACTACCACGATGTATTGGCACTAGATGATGATGCTGTCCCAGTCTGTCCGCTTCAGAAATTTAAGATTGAGCTGCTACCCGATGCCCCTAAAGTAATCTTTCGAAAACAATACAGATTACCGCACCGGTACTTGCAAGACATCGATGATTTCACCGATTCTGCACTGAAAAAGGGGTACATTAAAGCTGGGTACAGCCCCCATTCTTCTCCGTTACTGGTTGTGGCTAAAAAGAATAGCCCGAAACCAAGGGTGTGTCTGGATTACAGGTACCTCAACTCCCATAGCGTTCAGGACGTGTTCCCTCTGCCTTCAATCGACGAAATTTTTACGTCCCTAGGGGGTAACACGGTATTTACGTCCGTAGATTTATTGGACGCGTATAACGCCTTAGAAATAGAGGAAGGGACGCAAAAGTTGATGGCATTTAGGACGAGGAAGGGCCTCTGGTGTCCCACTCGCTTGATGTTCGGACATAAGAATGCCCCAAGCATTTATGCTCGCACGATGACCATGGCCTTGAACCACCTCTTAGGACCGGTCGCACAAGTCTACCTAGACGACGTTTTGATCCTGGGCAGGAACGTGGAGGAACACTTTGAAAATTTGAGGAAGGTACTTGCTGCTTTCCGAGAAAATAAGCTGAGAATAAAATTATCTAAGTGTAGCTTCCTACAATCAGCTGTTTTGTACTTAGGGTTCAAGATAGGAAGAGATGGAATTAGCCCAGATCCGGCCAAGGTAGAAACAATGAAGAGTTTCGTCCCTCCTACAAATGTGAAGGAGACACAGAGTTTGCTCGGTTTCTTCTCTTATTTTCGCTTCCTCATAAAGGACTTTGCCGCAGTAGCACAACCTTTGTACGATCTGATAAAGAAAAATGTTCCTTTCCTTTGGACGAAAAAACAACAACAAGCTTTCGACACTTTGAAAGAGAAACTAGTGGTGCAGCCACAACTAACTTTCCCTGATTACAGCAAAGAATTCTTCGTGAATACAGACGCCAGTAATTACGGAATAGGAGGAGTGTTGTATCAACTGACAGATGAAGGGAAAGAGAAGCCCTTATCTTTCGTGTCCCGGACACTCAGGGGCAGTGAGTTAAATTATGATACGATCGAAAAGGAGTGTTTAGCCGTGGTGTTCTGCTTGCAAAAGTTTAAGAACACCATCTTCGGCTATAAGGTCACTATCATCACCGACAACCAACCTCTCTGCTTTATTTTTAGAAATAAGCAGCAGACTGGCCGTTTAGCTCGATGGAATCTCTTAGTAAACAGTTTCTCACCCACCATAGTGTACAAAAAAGGAAAGAACAATGTTGCCCCAGACTATCTGAGTAGGCATCCAGCATCTAATGTGTTCCTGGTCAAAGAAACAGCGAAAACAGAGAGAACAGAGAAAGTAGAGAGAGCAGAAACAACAGAAAAGTTCCCGCGAATCGATTTCGCGTTGAGTCGGGAAAATTTCATTAAAGAACAACAGAAATGTCCCCGTGTAGGAAGATTGGTAAAATGGGCCGAAGAGAATCCCAATACACACCCACACATCTTAATAAAAGGCATTTTGCACTACGCTGTGGAAGCAAAACCTTATCTTGTACATGTCCCAGATAGTATGATTTATAGCGTGATAGATCAGTGCCACGCTTCACTAGCTGGTGGACACGGTGGTCAGCAAAGAACTGAAAAGAGAGTAGAGGAAAAATACTATTTCCCTGGTGTTCAAAAGTTGGTCAAGGAATACTGTAGTCAATGTGTGTCGTGCGCCAGAACAAAGGGTCCTAGACCCCCTGTCGCAGAGATTAATAGATGGCCGCTGCCGTACACACCTTTCTCACGCGTTCATGTTGACAGTATTGGAAAATTGCCTTCTTGTACAGGATCAGGAGCCAAATACATTTTAGTATTTCGCGACGTTTTGACGCGATATGTCGAATTAGTGCCTTGTAAGACGAGAACGAGCGAAGAATGTGCCAGAGCACTACAAGAGAGGGTCATATGTAGACATAGTGCCCCTCAACTGCTTGTCTCTGACAATGCCTTGGAATTTACGAGCCAGGTGTTTAAGGACCTATGTAAGGCGTGGAGGATAAAGAAGATAGAAATTATGCCTTACAAAGCCTCCCAAAATGGTGTTGTAGAAAGAATAAATGCTGATATTGAATCTTTCTTGCGGCATTACGTGAATGCAAACCACCGAGATTGGGATAAATACCTGAGTTTTGCCCAAATCGCTATCAATTCCGCGTATAATCGATCTATAGGGTCTTCACCCCACTTCCTGTTACATGGTTACATAAAGAGGCTCCCTTACGAGATGCCTGATTATGTATCACCCTTTGTGAATAAGTCCGAGAAGATGAGATTCATTTCGGACGAAGTGGATACGATAGTAGAGAGGATCGATTATATAAGAGATTTGGCAAGAGAGAAGTTAGAAGCGGAAACCACAAAAACTTTGGAGCAACAACATAAAAGGGCCAAGCAAAGAGAGTTCAAGATCGGAGATTACGTCTTCGTCAGAGCAGTCAAACCGCCCCATCAAAGTTCGAAGCTATGTCCCAAGTTTGACGGGCCATATATTGTCCGATGTTTAAGAGGACCTAACAAGTTGATGGTGTGTTGTTTAGATTAGGCCGAGACTTCCCAGTCCATGTGGACAACGCCAAGGTGGTCCCAGCAGAAAAGTTCACCGAGTCACATTTTGACTTTATGAATGATGAAGTTTGGAATCCCCACGCCGTGGAAGAAATGTTAAGCTCCAAAGAACAAAAAAGGGAAAGAATTGAGGAAAGGCAACAAAGAAGTGACCCAAGAGTCCCTTCAGAGAGAAAAGAAGAAGACGGAAAAAGAGAAGAGGAGGAAGAAGAGGAAGAAGAAGCAGAAGAAGACGAAGAAGACGAAGAAGACGAAGAAGACGAAGAAGATGAAGTAGTAGATGAAGTGGAAGAACTTCCTCCTCCCACAAATCAAATGTCTTCCCAATATTCTTTCCAAATTCCCGTAACGCCACAAATTCAGCCCGGACACAGCTATTTTCCAATTCCCCATTACCCACAATCTCACCAAGAATGCTACAACTCTTACTCTACTCCCCCACCTCAGCCGGTACCAAGTGGTACGAATTCCTGGAGCCATCAGCCTCCAGTGCAACAACCGACCCCGGTGGAACCCATAAGAGAAAGTAAACCTGTGGAAGAAAGAAGATTTAGCAGTGAGATTGTAGAAAGAAGAAGATATAGCGATGTACTCGCCGGAAGAGGCCGTCCAGGCAGTGAATTCAAGTGTTCCACTCCGAAAATTGACTTCCCTAAGACTCCCTCCAACACTGCGGTGCGGAGAAAAGAGTTCAGACCATCTTTATCCCCAATTCAGCAAGAGATTTCCCTAGACCCTGTTCAAGAAATTTCTCAGGAGCCGCCAGCACACGAAGGTGAGGTGTACGGAGCTTATGGTGGAGCCCCTCCAAGAACAAATTCCCCTGTGAAATCTCAAATTTCCCCAGTGAAAGATGGCCACTATCCCATTCCCTCGGTCGTAGATACATCTCCTAAGGTATTCATCCCAGATAACAGAAAACAGGACCCCTCTTACAGGCCCCATAATCTGTTCACTGGCCCTAGAGATTCTACACCCCGAGTTACCCGAAGTCAAACCAGGATGAAGGAACAAGCTTTACAGCAACAGCCCGAGGCAAGTGACAACACGGAGACTACAGCGAAGACTCCTGTCCAGCCTCCACCTGTCGAATTGGATTTGAACACCACAGTCCGTGGAGGAAAAACTTGGTATTTGCCTCCTGGTTACTAGTTCATCCCAATTTTGTATATACTTCTGTATATTCCTAGATTTAAGAGAAAATTCTTTAGTTTGTAGAATGGATTCTTCTTATTCTTCTAGTCTAAGAAGGATACTCTTAATTTTAAGACCTTGATGAAAGTACATTTCGCTTCGCGTTTGTACTAAAATTTTTTTCTAGTTAAGAAATACTTAGTGGATTAGGAAAAACCTTAGACTGGATTAGACAACGATCGTTATAATTTTAAGAAAATTAGATGGATTAGTATACATTCCTTACCTTTTAAGAAATTAGTCGGGATTAATACTTATTCATAGGATATCTAATCTTAGATTTTAGTTGTAGATTCCATAAATCTTAGGATAGATTAATTCAGTTCTAGTTTTACTCATTTTTATATATAAAGAAACCTTTTAAAAATATGTTTCACTCTCAGAACAAGGGGGGGGACAGCAATTTTTAATACAAAAAATAAAATACAAAATAGAAAATCCAAAAAACTTTTCTATTAAGAAAACAAAAAAATAAGTAAAAGTAAGTAAGTAATAGCTAAGTAAATAAGTAATAGCTAAGTAAGCAACTAATGCTAGTAAGTAAGTAAGTAATATCACTAACTAGTAAATAAACCATTAAGTATTAAGCAACATACAACTTTGAGTTTAAAAACTCACTTTTAGATTTTAAGCCAACTAACTCGATTATAATTAAGAAAACATTAGTTTAACAATAAAATGCGAACGCTTTAACTAACCAATTAATTTTAAAGAATATTAATTAAACATAGGCGACCTTTAAAAATTTCAAAACCAAGAAAAGTATAAAGTATAAATATTTCAGAAATGAATTTCGGAATACCAGCTTTGTTGCTCCTCATCATTGTATCAACATGCCAAAGCAACCTCATAAATGAAAAAGAAGAAACGAAGATTCTACCTGGTTTAGTTTTATATCGTACAGGAGAAGTCAACTTTATAGAAGGATACCTCGATCTGGTTATCTCCTTAGAATGTCCCACAGACATTAAAGAAACTATCATCAAGACGACTAAACTGGTAACCAACGTCAAAGAATCATTTCTACCATCGTTCGAAACCATGTTTCTAAATGTTTCAACACATCAACGGGCTCACCAATGGGAATTCAAACTTATGACCATTCGAGTAAAAGTGCTAGCCCAGAA
>JABUQX010105105.1:0-23758 GCA_015478945.1 Trachelipus rathkii | reverse complement strand
AAGATATACCGCAAGCCTTCCATAGAATTTGGAATAAATCTTTATAACTCCTCCTCTAGTGACACATCATCTATCGCGTAGTTGATTGAGACGAAATCTAATAATTAGCGATACTTATATCTAAGTAGTTGGCGGTAGAGTAAGTGTTATAGCAAGATATGTATTTACTCACATTATATTTTAACATACGTTATAGTTAGTTAAACTTATGCAAGGTAATACACTTGTGGCCTGTCCTCTCATTTAATAGTTGTATTCATATGTGTGAGGTTATATTAGCTATTTAGTACAATGCTGAAAATGAAATATGTAAATGAGTTATAAGAAGTAGAAATTATGTATAAATGAATAATGAAAATGAATAAGTAGATAACTAGATCTTTCTCAGCAGTAAGTAAAGTCACTCAGAAAAATGATGTCTCTCTAAAGCACAATTATTCTTCCTATAGTTTGAATTTCTATATAATAATAACATAGTGCATATATTAGTTAATAATTATCCATTTGATAATAATCAATCTTTCATTAAGTTCGAAAGAGGTTGGGGATAATAGAGGTTATGGATGACGGAATCGTGTCATTTGAGTTGGGTCCTCGTCTCGCATCCTCGTCCCGCTAATCTTATTATAATATATATAGTAACATATTTAATGATATATTATATAGTATAATGTGTATATTCCTGTATTGGTAGTAGTTCATATAGAAAGTTTAGAATGTATGAACGAATATATTGTGAGAAAATCTATATTAAGTTTATGATTATTTTAGATATCTAATATATTATATTACCTATATAAAATTATAAAAATTTAACTATAGTCAAGAAATTAAACATAATAGCTCTAGAAACTTATTATATTAAATTTATTATTATTGTCGTTATTAGAAAAGTTAATAATATATATAATATATATATATAGATATAATATAATTATATATAAGATAATTATATTAATATTAATTAAATAATATATTATATATATATATATACATTTAATATAATTATATATATTATATATACTTATTTATTAAAATAATTTTTAATAAAATACAAAAAAAGTAAAAGAAAGCAACCAAAAATAAATTCTAAAAATGAGAGTGTAAAATAAATATAATAATAAATAATATAAATTTATATAGAAAATAATAAATTATATATTATAATATATAATAATAATAAATAATAATAAATAATAATAATAATAATAATAATAATAAATAATAATAATAATAATAATAATAAATATATAAATAATTATAATAAATAATGATAATATATTAAATAATTATAATAATAATAATATTAATTATAAATAATAATTAAGTAATAAATAATATAATATATATTGCTATTATTATATAAATTAAATAAACATAATAATTAAATAATTAATTAATAAATATAATTGTACTATAATATATAAAATGAAGAAGAGTAAAGATGAATATAAAAATAGAAGAATATGAAGCAAAATTATAATTATATGAATAAATAAAAAAATTAGTTAGAAATAAATATAATTTAATAATGAATACTGAATAATAAATTACTGTAAAATTAATTAATAGAATAAAGATTAAATATATATAAAAAATAAATATATTATTACTAAATAAAATAATAAAAAATGAATATAATAAAAATAATAAAAATAACTATAGTAATAAAAAGTGATATATAAGTTAAAATATAGATATTATGAATCTTTTAGTAGTAGTAGATAATAAAATTAGATGAGAATGAGTATGATAATAATATAGTTATAGTAATATTATATGGTTTAGATATATAGTAGGTAGTAATATATGTAGTTAAGGTAATTTATAATAATATAGTATATAATAAATTTATATATTAAGATATTATAAATTAATAAATAATAGAAGTAAATAATAAAATATATTAATATTAATTAATTAGTAATAATATATATATCAGTTAAATAGTACTAATAATTCATATAATATGCTACCATCTCAACTCACTCAATAGATAGATAATTAAATAAATAAGTATGTATAGTCAGATAATAACATATCGATTAAATAAACCTTGGAAGTAATAGTTAAACAGGTGCTGAAGTCTTTTTCCCTATATTTTCCTTGTGTGAAGAAATAATTGAAAATATATAATGTGAGTAAGTAATACTCATGATTAAAAAGTATAAGCGATGTGAGACAACTATCACCACATCCATCTATAAGACTAAAATGGAATCTATAAGGTTACTAAGGTATTGGGTATTTATGTGTGAGAAATGTTCTAACCTTTATATATAATTAATATAATTCTATTTTTTTGATAATAAAGGTTACAAATATATTTTGATATGAAGTGTTAATCTAAGAAATTAATATAGTTAATTTTTATTTGATAATATGGATTTATTATTTTTAATTAACATAAAAATTAGTTAATTTGTTTGTATTCTTAGATTTTATACAGACGATATATATATATATAATATAATAATATATTATATATATTTATATATATTAATAATAATTATTAATATATATATATAATTAATATTAAATATATATATTATATATATTTATTATAAATATAGTATTAAACGGTAGTTGTGTTAGTATGTGAGGATAGTAGTAATTATAATGAGGATTGTGAATACTTAATATTAATAAATTGATACTATCTTTTGTATACGTTATATATTATTATAATTTTCATTATATAAATATATCGCTGAATAAAAAGAAATTAATTTGTCTTATTCCTCATTGTTATTCGATTATTTGTTCACAATATATTATACATATATCGAAGGGTAATTTCCATAATACTATATTCTTATTACCTAAGATCTAATATTATATATGATATCCTAAGTAATGGTGAGTAGCACAAGTGAAAGAAGAGACGTGAAATGTACGTTATTTAATTAAACAAATTCATTTTGTTTCATCTGTATGCTTTTAATCTGGCAAATTAAGTGTGAATTGATAAGATAGGATCACTGTGATTATAGTAATAATAATTTTAGCATTAATAAATTTTTCTACTTATTCTAGTGAATGACAATAAAATGAAATATTTTAATATTCTCATATTTTCTGAAGCTAAATATAGATATATATTATATAGTATAAACTCTATTCGCTTTAAAAGTAATTGTATAACCGAATATAATATTAATCGAACTAGAGCTCGAATGTAATCGATTGTATTTACTGATTATTTCAATATAGTCTAATAATAGACGAACAAAGTTGATCCTCAAATATATTTATTTTAGTTTTATTATTACTATAATATAGTAAATTACCCAGTATTAATAAATCGCCAATAATGTTCCAATAGAGTCGGGTCTCTCTCGTCTCACATACTGTAGGTAGACTCGAGGTAGTATAGATACTTCGTCCCCCCCCTATCTTGTTATCACATACTCTCGTCACGGCATCGAGCCTCACTTTAATTAAATATTAATAATATTAATAATATAAAAAAATAAATTTGATAGAAGCAAAATAATTCAAACATTTAAAAGTTAACATAGATATGTTAAAGAACCATCCCCAACTTATCTATCTTCTTCTATGGATGAGGTAAATTAACCACCCGTCCATGCATGGCTATATATATACATTATGAGTATCAGCGATATATTCTACTAAAAATTATATGATTTTTATATATATATTTAATACCACCTAAATAGTGAGGAATAATATCATCCAGTTATTGTGTTATCAATGCAAATGTATTTAAATGTTTCCTATTCTGCTTAGATATAAAATAAGAATGATTAATACTATATTTTCTTTTAATTTGACCACGGTCTAATCATATAAAAACTTAGGAAGAATATACTCAAAAATACAATCACATGCTCTTATAAAATAGTATTGTGAAAAGAAGTTGGAAGAGTAAGGAGATAGAGAAGGTAGAGAAGTTTAGACGAAAAAGTAATTTAGATAATAAAATGATTAGAGGCAGAAAAAAAATAGATATATAAGGAGCCTTAGAAGGTAGAACGTGAACGGACTAGGAGAATTGCAGGCTCTTGATAAAACCGTCACAGTGAAAACCTGTGAGAAGATCGAGAGAGTGGATCTTAACATTTCTGTATTATGGAAACCTAGAGAAAAAGAACGAATTATTAGATGAGTTACCGAAAGATATGTATGAGATAGTATTTTTATATGTGTTCATAAAAATACAATAAAAAAATAAAACAAAACCTAAATAATTAATAATAGTGAAAAATCAAAGGAAAAATACATCGTATTTCGTTATTTAGACGTGACCCAGTTCTATATATTATTTATAAATAAAATATATAGTATATATATAATTATATAATAGTGAGCAAACAAGTAAAAAAGGTGTTAGGGAGTGAATCTAAAAGTGTGACTAAATGTAGGCAAATATATAAAATATACACTGAAAATAAGACTCTAAACATATTATATCTTGTATAGTGTAATATAAAATACAGTGAATTATTCGATTAAATTTTATCTTCAATATTGATATGCACAGTTAGAGGTCTAATTGGACTTTCGCTTATATGAGTATCTTCAAAAATAAAAAGTGATAAAGTCACTATAAGAGAGATATATCTATATGTTAGATCAGGCACAAATTCTATGAATTAGACATCTGAAGTACATACACAGAAATGTATTATAATATTATTTGGTAAAAGTTATTGATTATGTTCCTTTAATATATTAGTATATCGAACTCACATATTATATTTACTTATTGTAGAATTTATTGTTTTTTATCATTAATATATTATATATAATTAATTAATTATCATTTATTATATTAAATAATCTCAATTAAATATAGAATTACCAGGAAACGCAGTATGGCAGTATCGTATGAGTTATACTCTTCAGTCCACCGAGGCCGATAGCGACCCTCGACTTATTACCTGCACTTTACGTTAACCCTTATAGTATATATATATCCTAGTTAATAAATAAAATATAAAATTACTTACTCATAAAAAAATATAAAATAAAAATAATAAATATAAAATATAGTTATATATACATCCTCTAGAAATTATCGTGATACTAATTCTACAATATATAATAGTATACTGTAGACCTTACCGTTCTATAGCTTATACATACGTTAGAGCATTAAAAAAATCATTAGACCATCTATTATATTATATTATAGATATCTATATATATATATATTATATAATATTAATATTATATAATATATATATATATAATATAATAATATAATATATATAATATATATATATATATATATATATATATAACTAAAAAATTAATTTAAATGAATTGGAAATAAATCAATTTGAAGCTCCAAAAATAAAAAAAGTAAGTTCTTGTATAGCAAATCGAATTTTTTAATTTATTTCTATAAAAAAATTATTACCAACCTTCCCAATACTAAATTATAGAGCTATGTTATTTAAGGTCTATTATATATATATTATTATTATTATATTATATATATATATATATATATATATAATAATAAAATATTATATATAATATATATATATATATATTAGATATATATATATTTATATTATAATATATATATATTATATAATTGTGTCAGGATTTTTTTAAGTCACAAGAATTATTTTATCTAGAGACGCAGTCTCTACAGTAAAAACAAAAATTATATATTTGAAAATCAGCCGATAATTCTAAGGATGGATTTAACTTTTTTTTTTTTTTTTTTTTTTTTTTTGAAAGTAAATTTTTTTTTAACTAAAGGAATACCCTAGGTAAACCGCAAAGATGTCGGTTTGTTCTCGGCCTCCCGGTGACGACGGGGACTACCCCCCTCCGGATGGTCTCCGGAACCCCCCTCTTTGGTCTTTGGGTTGTCGCGGTTCCTCCGACTATCCCTTCCGGGTATGAAACGTCCCCCCTCTGTCCCCGTCGGCTCGAGCCCCCTAAAAATTTTTGTAAATAATTTTTTTTTTGTTTTTTGGAAAATTTTAATTTTTAGGCTCGAAGCCCGATCGGGGAACAGAGGGACGTTTCATACCCGAGGATGCGAGTAACCCCGCGACACCCAAAGACCAAAGAGCGGGTTTTCCGGAGACCCTCCCCGGAGGGATAGTCCCCCCCTCGTCCACGGCAGGCCGAGAGACTCCGAACTCCTGCATCTTGCGGTTCTAGTATACCTTAGTTAAAAAAAAAAAAAATTACTTCAAAAAAAAAAAAAAAAAAAAAGTTAAAATCCCATCCTAGAATTTCGTCGATTCCAAATATATAATTTTTTTCTGTAGACCTGCCTCTCTATTTGACAATACTGTGGGAGCATTAAAAAATCTGATCCATCTTATATATATATTATAATCATATATATTATATATATATTATTATATATTATAGTATATATATATATATATATATAATAATATATATATATATATATATATTATATTATATATAAACTATAATTATATAAATAATATATATATTTAATTATATATATATATTATATATATAATATAATATTATAAATATATTATATTATATATATATATATATTATAAATAATAATATATATATTATATTATACTATATATATATAATATAATTATTATTATACAAAAACTTAATGTGGAACACAATAAAAAATATTGAGTATAATATAGATATACTACGTTACGAATTAAAATCAAATTGGTTATCTTCAATATAAAGAGAGTTTGATAATTTAATGTCAAAACTAAACCATAATAATAATTTAATATTATCTTTAACCTTAAAAATAAAAATTATAACCTAACTACGCCCATAAACTAATTTATAGAGGATACCTAATTGAGTTTTAATTTAAATTATCTATTCACGTATATTTATTATTAATATATTATTTAATATAAAATATATTAATATATATTATATAGTTAATATTATCAAATATTATATTATATATATTATTAATATACTTATATCATTACGTAAATCAACCCTTGGTGAAGTAATAAATTCAATTATTATTAGATCACTTTTATTGTGCTATGGAGTTTGTTCGTAATTTTATAATCATAGTAGTTGGAATTCACAATAACTTAGTTTACTTTTTAGTATTTTTGTTTTATGCACTTATAAACTTAGATTGCGTTCAATTATTGTGCTTAAAACGAGTAAACGAATTTTATTATCTTGATAAAACACCCACCCTAGAAATTTCACAATGTATTTCCGTTTAATAAAACAAACAATACAGACGGTGATGAGTCAGAAGAGTCTGGTATCGTCTTCATCGGACCTCTTGCTCTGAGTTATGACGTTTGTTATATAAAAGAATCACGCACTGAAGAAGAAGTCTAATAATTTCGCCAAGTTCTAATAAGGAATAACAGAATACAATCGGTGTCTGTCGACAAACACTGCAAGGCAAAGGACAGTCTACGAATATACAATACATCGCCTGGAGTGTTCCCATACTCATGTGACGGCCCAGCCCTCTCGTGAACAAAAACCTAAATCCAACTTCAAAAAAATAATAATTATTATATGGAAAGACTTATTATAATAATTCAAATAAAAATAATAGTAATATTTATATAAATGCTTAAAACTCACTCAGTGATGACAAGCTAGTGCCTAACATTCTATTTAGGTTATATTCGATATTATATTATAATATCAGTTAACCTGATCTCTAAGCATAGGACTCATATGATCTCATAAAGGCTACCTTTAGACTGATTATGTAATCACATAGAACCTACCATAGATATAGCGAAAAGATGTAACGCAGCCGTGCACGTATACACAGATAGTAAGATACATTACGTACGGTATCAGTATATATTATAATAATATATATGATATATATAGTTATATATTATATATATATATAATATTAATTAATATATATTATATATTTAATAAATAGTATTATAATATATTAATATAATATATATATATTATATATATATTATATATTATATTATATATAATTAAAATATATAATATATATTATAATATAATATTATATATATTTAATATTAATTATAATAGTACCTACAATTTCCCATAAAAGTGACAGGAGAGTATATCCGAAAGTATAACCTACGGGAAAAATAACTAACAGGTAAACTAGGCGTACCAAGCTAATATATAAATATTATAAGAAAAACAATAACTAGAATACCATAGGATCGCTGTAAGTTTTCAACATGCACTCCGTCGAGTTGCTTGACCTCTGGGTTGGTTATCTGTAGTTACCGTTTGAGTGATGAGTTTCGTACGTAGTTATGAATAATCCATAAAACCACTAACAGTTTAAATTATTAAAGGTGCTCGAAAATACACGATTCAAAAATAGTGAAGGATGACCAGAATTCCAAACGTATTTAATGACTTTCCTAGTCAAAGATGTGTAATATAATATCTCCTTCTTTTTAATTCAACTCATAAGATATATCTCACATTATAGATAGGGCTAATACCGCAAAGATGCTTAAGGAGTTTACGGAATAAATAGCGTTTTCAATCAGGTAATATTACTCTCCGAGATTATAGGGAACGACAGTTAGGATATAACTAAGTGAGTAACTAATTTCCTCCCCCTCCGGGTGAAGGGTTTCCTCGGAAAATGCTGTTCAGTATGGTTTGGATATTTGTGAGGTGTCGCTGAATGGTCCTCACACCACTCCCCTATACGGTGGGTAATGGAAAACGTTACCTCCTATACTGTGCCCACCTGTTGCTCTCGCACACGAAGACACCTAATTGTTTATTTATACTTATTATTAATTAATTCTTAAATACGTTAATTAAATTATTCCCCTTTTTGATATTTTGTAAATAAGCTCTTACACGTTGATTCCAAATATGTAATTCGGATTTTTCTGTAAGTGTGATGGCACGGTTATTGTCTCAGCATGAAACTTACTTCAGGTTTATATAAGAAAAAACACAGGGTTGCATGTTTTATATCTATGTACTTGTACTATAGGTTTTTAGTAAATAAGCTGATATGCTGATTAATATCATAATATTGTATATTGACTGTTTATTTCTAGTTAGATGTTCTCACACCTTTTGACACTTTTTATGATTTGGTAACCATAGTTATCGACATTAAAAGGCAGCTAAAGTAATTATTTAAAATATTTTCGAACTTTTAGAATCCATCTCCTGGATCTACCCACATGACCAATTCCATCATTATTATATCACACACTGTGCATAATTATGTCTCATAAAAAAAAAATACAATGACGGCTTAGTCTAACACCATTACAGCGGACTCCTTAAATATATAGTCCAAAAATAAATCTATACATAGCACTATCGATAATAAAATCGTATATATAACTGATCCTTTAAGTAATAAATATTCCCTTAAAAAATATATATATAATATAAACATAATATATTATTATATATTAATATTATAATATTATATATAAATTATATATATATATATATATATTTATATATATATATATATATATAAATATAATTCTATAATTAAATATTATTATATATTAAATTATTTAAGGACCTTAAAGTAATACCCTATTGATCCTCATCGCTAAAAAGTCGGATGGTAAAATGATAAGAATAAATAAATAAGATGAGATACAAGAATCACCGAATATATCAGAGATTAATATTAAAACAAACAAGGCCTCCCATCACAGAAATCCCTAATATACCAGTAAAAATAATCCTCTCCACTTAATAGAGTGAGTGAGCGGATTTAATTCGCGGAAATTTTAAAATAAAAATAAAAAAATAATTACGTTCTTTTTAAAAATTAAAATTGTTTAAATATTGTTGAATCATTTTTTCAATGTTACTAATTTACGCAAAGCGTGCCAATGAAATGTTGAATTTTTTTTTTAAACGTAACGAATATCCCACTGGGTAAACTAAAGAACGATAGGATAGAGTAGGTTTCTACGCCTTATCGTGGAGAGACTTACTGGAGAACCGCTCTGTCCTTTACCGCGTCATTCGAATCCTCCCTAAAAAAGAGAGATATAAAATAAATGAAAATAATATATTACTCTCGCAAATGACGTAAAAGAAGCAAAGGTATTTGGCATACTTTGCTCTCTTCTGTAGAAATAAACGCAAGGTTTCAATAGTGTCAATACAGATCTGTAAACTAATTTCAGTCTAAGATTTATTAACTAATATATTTAAGAATGTTATTTTAATAAAATATTATGAATAAAATAATTTATTTTTAGTTTTACTTGATTAAAATTATCTTCCTGTAATCAATAAAGGTTATTTTATATTTCCTGTATATGTTATAGTTTCTGAAGATATCTGACCTGAACTCATTCGAGGATTGACTACTTTATTTGATATATAATATATTATATATAGATATTAATATAAATATATATATTATATAATTGAATATTATTATAAATAATTAATTAATATATATATATATATTACTAATATTATTATTATATTATTAAGATTATATAGTATATTATAATATTATAATAAAGTAAATGGTATTCATGAATATAAGCTACAGTTATGATTAATAACTTGAGTGATGAACATCTGTGTCCTTCTCTAAAGGTATCTATAAGCCGTAAATATATCTAAAGTATAGCAAGACATGCCGACTAAGTGAGAACTGTGTATATCTCTCTATCTTCTCTTTGTACGGATTATCTAATCACCTAAGTATGTTATGTAACGTGAAGTGGATCGCAAAGTAAGAATATACTCGTCTATAGTATTGTAGCTAAGAGCAGGATCAACGCGACACTCACTCTACACTCCAAGATATGCAGAGAAGTCAGGCTCTCTGTCTCGAGGCTGTGGACTCGACTACTCTCGGACACCCGCTCCGCCCTCTCTGTCCTCGACGTCAGCTGCTGAGCGCCTTAGAAAGAAAAATATAAAACGAAAATAACAGCACACACACGTGTAAGCATATGAGAGAAATTAAACAATAGATAACCCAACGCTCTACCCTCACATATTCTTCCCAGCTCTCTCTCTCGATCCCTGAAAAAATATCTAATTATGTTCTAAGTTAACATACACAAGATGGAACACATAAGTCTCTATACCAAATGTAGCATGTAGTGTCCACATGCACCTAAATATTTCAATATCTTTGCGTTCTGATGCAGACTCTACATCTTTAAATATGATAATGTCTATGTACCTCACTCACGACACATAAAAGACTCAAAGAGCGTAGTTCTAGACCAGTACCTCAGTGAGTGAGTAGCCCCCTCATACTATTACCATGAGTGATATAAGGTACCGAGAGGACACCGACTCCGCACTTACGTATGTTATACCCTTAGGTATAACTGCCAGTTATGATATTCAACCTTCTTTTTTATTTGGAAAAAAAAAATAAACGAAAAAAAATATAAATAAGTATAAATACTAAATTTATTAGAAATTTTTCGGCTGATTCCAAATATTATTGGTTACCTAGTAGAATCCATGTCACTCACTTATACTTACATCTAGTAGAGCCGTATAAAATAAAATCTCATAGTACCTACATATATTTTATAATATTAATATTAATATATATCTAATATATATAATTATATGTTATATATATATTAGATATATATATATATATAATTAATATATATATTATATAATATAATATATTAATATTAATAATATTTATAATTATAATATATTATAATATAATATATATATATATATATTAAATATATATATATATATTATATATAATATATTAATAGTAGTATATTATATTAAAAATATAATATTAATATATATTATTAATATATTATTATTAATATATTATATATATATATAGTTATAATATATATAGACCTTAAAAGTATTATTGTACACTCCATATTATCCCTAATAATAATAATAATTGATGCAATAATAAATATGTAAATAATAGCCAAAATAAAATAAATATAGATATACGTATTATTACTCAAAACAAAAGATAATATAATTATTCCACTATGTGCTCAAATAAAAGAGATCTACAGCATGAATTAAATATCACCGTAAACTTATAGTATAGGTACCAGAAAACTGAATAACATATTATGGATAATAACAGCGTATGAGAATTTGATGGAAAATTGAGCCAAAAAAAATTTTTTAATTTCTTATTTATTATTTTTTTGTTAAAATATATATGATATATAATCTCCAAAACTTACGATATATGTACAATGTAAAACTAATAACATTATTATGCGGAATGCAAGCTTATCGATAATTTGTAAATGAAATTATGTTAATGAATTAAAAAGGAGATAATTTATTTTATATAGTATATTTATACTAAGAACATATGGAATCAGCGTATAATTTTTTTTTTAGGAGGGCTCGAGCGACGGTGTCGAACAGAGGTGGGACGTTTCCATACCCCGTAGGGGAGGGCGAGGAACCCCGCGACACCCAAATACCAAAGAGCGGGGGTCCGGAGACCTCCCCGGTATGGGCGGAAATACGTCCTACGCCCGTCGTCCCCCAGTGAGGCCGAGAGACCCCTTTACCCTGCTACGAATGAGTTAGTTTGCTCATCATACTGTTCCTCTGTATATCAATCTATATTTAGTTATAAGAACAAAAAAAATATAATCTATCTATTTCATCACATACATAATATTCATACGCTTTTTACGTAAATCATAGTTGTAATATTTATTCTGCAGCCACTGTAACACATAATCTCTAAAGTTTAGATGATATAAATATATATGAAAAACACAACACAAAAATTATAAGAGAAAGAGAAATTAAATATTTTTTTTCTTATAATATATCATACACTATATCCATAATATTATCATTTTCATACTAAAGATTTACACCCTATCTGTATATATTCTCTCAAAGTATCGAGTCTTGTAGAACTGCGTGGATGGTCATCCATTCCTAGCTACCCTCGATATGGCGAAGTAAGACTACCGTAATCCTGCCATCTTTGCGTATTATTACCTAGTAAGTATTATCTGAGTTAGTTTTAATAATAAAAAAAAAATTTTACTTCATAAAAAAAAAAATAAAAAAAAAAAATGCTAAATTTCCATTCTTCAAATTTTTTCGGCATTCCAAAATATTAATAATATGTGAGTTTATAGTACTGAGGACCTCACTCACTAGTTACTTTGCTAATCATACTAGAGCATAAAATATATCTTGACCATCTATATTATATAATATATTATATAATAATAATATATATATATAATTATAATAATAGTATAGGGTAGTTAGCAAAATTATATAAGCCACATAATATAATTTTGCTATAAATTTAGAATAATAATAATAAATATTAGAAATTCTATAGTATACACATATATATTTTAAATAATATAATAAGTATATAATATTATGTAAATTACTTTTTTAAAGAAATGATGAACACGCGTCATGTACACCTATTAAAGACATAAAAGAGTTAAATTATATTGTATTATGAACATTAAATGAATTTTCTTTTATAAATAAATATGATTCTTTTATGCTTCAGTAGTAAATTGCTAATGAACATGAGAAAATAATCACATTCAACTAGTATTACTACTATTTTTCTCAAATCACTTTATAATTATATATTTTTGAAGTTGAGTAATGACTATATTTTATTTATTTGATAAACCTGTTTATTATATAATATAGATTTAAATATCGCTCTTTAATGTGCTGGAACTTTTATAGTTTTGATTGATGTAAATCAGATATATATATATTATATATATAAGTATATTATAATATATTATTATAATATTATATATATAAATATATAATATATATTATATATATTAATATATTATAATATAATATTTATATAATTATATAATATATGATATATATATAACGTATGAAGAGTAGATATGTACGTATAAATATACTCTAAGCGATAATATCGCTGAACTCTCTAATAAGAGTATATACGTATATTAGTGAATATTTATACTAAACTATCCCAATAAAAGAAGAGTAAAAATAGTATTGCCACATGGCTGATATGTATGATGAACGTTTTAAGAATTTTGGTCATTAATATTTATGATGAATTTATATTATAAATTGTATTAAATATAAATGGGTGAGGGTAGAGATTAACTCCAAGCGTACTGTACAGTATAGAGATACAGGTTTAGATTGTAACGTGAAACCCCCTTCATGCGATGCACTGATGCTCCAATCTCAATGTTACATGCACAGAAATAACAAAACACAACGATATTAACATATCTAATGACACATAGTGTAAATCAGTTATGAAAAAAATATCAAACACTACGTTGATATAAATAACACATCAATATCATGCCATAACAAGTCAGTAATAATTCACTTGAATTCATCAAGACTGCGAAATAGTTAACAAGTAAGATAGAGTAATAAAGTACTGCGTGTTTTCACTAAGTAGTATAATTAACATGCAAGACATCCTAAAAGCTATAATAAGTATACTACTATATTATATATATAATATAATAATATATATATCATATAATTATATATATATATATATTATATATATATATATATTAATATATATATATTAATATATAATTATATATATTATATATATTATTATATACATTAATATTATTACTATATATATATAATATATATATATATGTAATATATATATATATATATATATTATTATATATATATTAATATAGGATCTTATAGTTAAGGTTTATGAATGAGCCTATCGATTAATTATCGTTAAATGTGAAATTATGATAAACAAAATAAATTACTATAAAATAGGGTAAAATTATCATAAAAATTAAATATACTATCTTTTAATATTTATATTATATAATAAAAATAATAATCGACATAAAAATTATTATTCAATAAATAATAATAAATTAATGACCTACACTATTCAACAACATACACAATACATACTATATATAAATATATAAATATAATATATTATATAATATATAATATATATATATATGATAAAGATATATGATATTATATATAATATATTAGATATTAATATATATTATATAATATAATATATATATATTAATAAAATATATATAATATATAATATAATAATATATAATATATAAATAATTAATATAGTAAATATATTAATATATATATATAATTAATATATAGAATTATATACTATATATATTATATAATAGAATATAATATATTCATATATAATATATATATATAACTATATCACAGTATAAATATTGAGAATAATTATCAGTATATGTATAGTAAATGAATAATAATGGACCCGCAGTGACTCCAATATAAGGTTATTGAACTCCTAACAATCGTGTGACTATATATATAATGGCCATGAGGGTAAGATTAGCGTTAATTTATATATATAGAGTACAATACTTAATCACACTCATAGCATTACTATTATAGGTAATAAGAGTATGCGTTAAGCCTGTAAAAAAAAGCACATTGATAATAATAAAGAATAAGTTATACCTAATCAATACTCACCTTTAATTATAATATAAAACGAATCATAATATACCAACCTAATCAATAATAAACTATATACCTAACTGAAAAACCGAACCTAACCTATAACCTTAATAATATACCTAACTAACTAAATACCAATATCCCTAAAATCCAAAACCTATAAATAAATATACTACCAACCAATAATATAGTATGTCACCTAATATTCATCCAAACAATATCGTATAAAATATATATTTTATCATGGTATTCCGGTTCACAGAACATATCGCAGTCAACGCACATCTCAAGTAGTCATATAATAAATTATATCACATCTGGGATACTATAAAATTATCTGTGAACAACTGAACAATAAAATGAGTAACAACGAAAAACAAAGAAAAAATAATATATATATTATATAGTAAATACGTATACTCACCGCTCACTCACCTCAGCCGTCCTAATATATTAATTAATAATTATGAATATATTAATAAATATATAAATATATATATATATATTATTATATATATTAATAATAATAGTATAAATATATATAAATATAATAATATTAACTAGAATAATATAATTATAGAGTTATTATATTATAATATAATTTATATATTTATAATATAATAATATAGTATTATAATAGTATATATATTATTATATATTATATATATTATATATAGTAAGTATATATATATATATAATATATATATCTATTATATGATATATATATATATATTATTAGGTATATTCGTTACCACCCTGATACACCACGAGGTCCATTGCGATATATATTATATATATATATAATATATATATATATATTATATTATATATACTATATACTATTAATATATTATATATTATATATAAATAAAATATATATAAATTATATATATTATATATATATATTATATATTATATATATATATATATATATTATATATATAATATATATATATTATATATATGTAATTATATATATATATTAAAAAATATTATATTTATGAAAACAAAGTAATAATAAAAAGTTTTCGAGTTAAAACATAATAAAATAATATTTAAATCTATATTTAATTTTTATAATTTAATAAGTATATAATTATGAATATCTAATTAATCTATTATTCAAATTATTCGTTATCAAATTTCAAACAACCTTACCTAAATGAATCACCAAATTAATGATTATAATTATAATTATAATATATATAATATAATATATATATATTAATATATTAATAGTTAATATTTATATATATTATATATTATATATATTATATAATATAATATAATATTAATATATATATATATATTATAATATATATATAATATATATAATTAGTAAATGATAATTATAAATATATATTAATAATATATAGATTATGATAATAATAATGGTAATATATATATATATATTATATTATTATATATTAAATTACTTAATATACTATATAATATATAATTACCCGCTCATCTGTATCTCCTCTCCCGGGTATAAGAGAGATAATTTATATATATATATAATATATATTTATATATTAAGATAAATATTATATATTAAATATATATAAATATTAAATATATATATTAATATATATATTAATTTTAAAGAGATAATATAAAGAATATTATATAAATATATATAGTATAATATTAAATAATATATATATATATTAAGTATAAATAATTATATAATATATATAATACTATTAATTATATATATTAATTAAAAATTCCTTGTAAGATAAAGTGGCTATCTTCATGCATATATAAATATATTATACTATAATCGTAGACGGTATAAAGATTAGTATTATCGCTGAATATACTGATAACTGTGCACATTATGGTAAGTTACGATATAGTGATGTTCATAGTGTATGAGTCTAGTGATTTCCTTTCAATTTAACGAACGACAAATATCTCTAGCACGTGTGGTCCCAAAGTTATATAATCATATAATTTATATAATTACTTATAAAAATATTAATATTATTATATAAAATATAATATTTAAACTAATAGCTATTAAAATAGTATACTGTGGGGTTTTGGTCTACAGTCTATTTTGCCAGACAGACATATGGCAGAAAATGAAATAATTATAGATATATATATATTATATATATAATATATGTATCATATATATATATATAATATATAAAGTTAATATATATATAATAATAATATTATATATAATTATAGTATATATTATAATTATCATATTATATATAATAATTAATATACTTAATATATATATATATAATATATTATAATTATAATAATTATTATATATTATATTTATAATAATATTAATATATTTTATAATATATAATAATATTAATAATATATATATAATATTAATATATTTATTCATATATATTATATATATATATTAATATTAGTTATATATTAAAATTATATTATAATATATATATATATATTAATATATATACTAATATATTAGATAGATATAGAAGATAAGAGAGTAGTATAAGATATTAGTAATGCTTAAGGTTTACTATTACGCTCTGTGTGACTCGAATAATCAATGTGGGACGGCACTTAGCAAATAATAAAACTGTAGTTAAGATTATTTTTTATTACTATTGTTACTTGTTATAACTAGTAGTAAAATTATGTTTAATATTAGGTTTATTTGATAAATAATAATCTTTATTTAGATAGCTCTTATAAAATTTATAGAGGTAAAAATATGATTTTTTAGAAATCTAAATTTATATTTTTGACTTTTTATTAATGTATATTAAGGTTATAGGTTAGTAGGGTAAGTTAAATTATGATTATATAGGTCAATTACATAAGGTAACCAGTTCACTATCAACTACGGTTTATGAAGTTAATAAGTTATAGGGTTATTATAGGTTTATATATATATATTAGTTATAATAGGTTTGGTATGTTATTGTGTATAATTTAACGTAAACTCGCTTTATATATTACTATTTTAAATAACCATTAGTTCATAAACTAGGGGTGTAAGTATTTAGGTATACTCCCCACCAAACTCTAATAATTACAAAGTCATAAGTAAAAACTGATAAAAATTATTACAGGAACGAGCTTTCGCTAACATTTGGCCGTTTGATGGCTCCAAATAAATGGTGTTCGCCCCCAGCTGAACTGCCAATATTTATTGGTTGGCGCCCAACTGACTGTCAATAGCTCCTGGTTAGCACCCAACTGATTCCCAAAACCAATGGCTTTTGATTGGCACCAAACTGACTGCAACAAAACACCGATCTCCTACACCTTAATATGACCTGGCCATGTTACAATAAATTTCCTTTTGAGTGACTCATAAAATAAGTAAATTTCAAAGTCAAAGGAAAACTTGAGGGACTTCATATTAAGAAAATATATAATAATAATAATAATAATAATAATAATAAAATAATAATAATAATAATAATAATAATAATAATAATAATAATAATAATAATAATAATATTCAAATTTTTTACCCTAGCAACAAAATATCAAATTTTCTACTATTTTAATCGGATCCAAAAATCCCTTCAAAATATCAAAAAGGATATATGTTATTCGATTTTTCGATGGAAACCCATATGTTTAATCCCGATAAATCCTAGAAGGGGGATTCGAACCCAAACCTTTTATAATTAGTTCCCTAAATCCATATCTCCAATCTGGAAAGGATTTTTTTTTTTTTTTTTGGTTGTTACAGTTTTATATAAGATAAAATATAAAATCAAAAAGCAATTGTCAAAATTGAATAACATAATTGTTATATATATATATATATATATATATATATATATATATATATATATATAGGTATATATATATATATATATATAAAATATATATATATATAAGGTTATTACATATATATATATATGTATATATAGTATATATATATATATATATATATATATATATATATATGTTAAGTTATTATATATATATATATATATATATATATATATATATATATATATATATATATATATATATATATATATATATATATATATATATATATATATATATATATATATATATATATATATTATATAATCAAATCCTCAAGAAAATAAATGAAACCACTATCAAACAAGAAATAATCCAATGGCTTACCTTTTTGAAGTTATTCACAGCCGATCTACCACAACCACAAACAGACCACACAAACATAACCTACGCTGATATAACCACTACACACCAGAACCTAAACACAGCTACAAATCTGACCTAACAATACATCAACCCACTCCAAACTTAAGGACTGTGTGATCTCTCACCAAATAATCATCTACTTGTCAACGCCACAGAATTGGCAACCGGGTACCACCAATCCCAATCCACAGCAAATAATAGATATTTGTTGGTGCCACTAAGAAACATCTAATCCTGTGATAAACACCTGAGTCGTGATCTAAGTTTTCTCACAAAAAACACAGAGAAGATGGCTGTCATTGAAAAACAGAAATGAACCATTTAAGAACCAGCATAATAGCACTGAGTGTATTTATACAAAGAACAAAATATCCTCACTAATATATATAAATAACTATTTGTCCAATTACTTAATTATGTTCACCATCACAAACTGGTTGACTGAATCAAAGTGAAACAGCAAGGTTCAAATATCCAAACATGCCTTAGAATTTATAGAATAGAGACAGGCACATCTAACACCACAACAATATCTGCGAAGAAACAAAAATACCACACATAATAAGCACTTGGAAACATGTTAGAGCTCACTCTACCCTAAAACACAAACACCTCAGCACCCATGTCACACCATCCTCTAACCCCATATCATACAGGATTAAAATACAAACTTCAGCATCTCTTTCGTACATATTCTGCATCAGACAATAAAAATCCCACCACCACAAATCAACATTCATACACCAAACAAATCCACACACTCCTAACCGAAAACTATTTAAGAAACCGACAACCAAACAATATACTAAATGAACATCCACCAGAAATAGCATCTGAATTTAACTCTCTCCCAAACCATTCACAGTCATCCCCTTAGCCAACTAAGATGGCCACCAATCAAATTTCCAACACTTCTAAATATCGATTCAACTGTAATCAAACCACTTGAATATCTGCACAACATTGCAACCAGATCCCGGAAACTAAGTCTCATTTCCTACTATGTAATGTCACTCCACCGTCAACTCAGAGAACTATAAGACAACCTGGATGATATATATAGAAAGAAACATATATATATATATATATATATATATATATATATATTAGCATATATATATATATTATTATTATATATATATATTATATATATATATATATATATATATATATATATATATAAAAGATATATATATATATATATATATATATATATATATATATATATATATATATATATATATATGAGTTAAAATAAGTGTAAAATGATTTCAAATCTCGTTTCATATTTATTTTCAAAGTTTAGAAATAAAAGATAAAAATAATATTAAAAAAAATTACTTGGAATAAAAAAAGATATATAAAATTAAAATATTTTTATGAATTCTTTCCAAAAGTTGAACGTTTTCTCTTCTTCTTCTGCTCTCTCTCTCTCTCTCATACTCACTCCACACACACACACACACACACACACACACACACACACACACACACACATTCCCTTATACTTTTTAAACATCTGTTTTTGTCTTCTACCAATCTACCCTTGTCTGTTTTTATTATAATTTTTTTCTTTCTTTCTTTCACATATTAATTTTTATTTATATATTTATATTATATATTTTTAATTTTTTTTTCTGTACTTCTTCGTGTCTGCTAATTTTGGAAGGGTTTCATCAGGTTTTTACCTTGTCCATTTCTCGATCCCCAAAATTCAAATATTTGTATAGAGAGAGAGAGAGAGAGAGAGAGAGAGAGAGAGAGAGAGAGAGAGAGAGAGAGAGAGAGAGAGAGAGAGAGAGAGAGAGAACACCTATGAAGTCCAACCCATTTGCTTTAAAAAAGTTGTTCTTGAATCAATTTCTTAAACTGTTTTTAACTATTTTAACTAACTATTTTTAACTATTTATATATTTTTAACTATTTTTAACTTCTCAGTCGCAAAAGTTAAAATGGTTCAACACTTAGGTAAGTAAGTCTTCTTTACCTTCCTGAAGGTCATCTGTAATTACTATATATATTATTGCAGGAAGAAAGAACAGGGTGATAACATGTTTAAATTGACGGTAAAGCGTCCCAAAAGTCGATTCTCGGATGCAACATGTAGTGGTTCAACACTAATTACACTATATATATATATATATATATATATATATATAGTATATATAGTATATATATATATATAGAAAGAAAGATATATAGTAAAATATATATATATATATATATATATATATATATATATATATATATAGTATATATATATATATATATATATAGAGTGTCAGCCCTAGCTATTTTATACACACAGACATCTCTAAAACTACAAATAGCTAATGGGGAAAAGGGAATATATTTGTTGGAAATGCTGGTCTTAATTTAGTGTGGTGTGCGGAAGTCACGAAAAAATTATATTCAAAACTACAATACTGTTAGGAAGGAATACATTTTTAATCCTGGTACAATTCTAGTCAGGAAAATGTAAAAAAAAAATAAAAATACAGTATAATTATAGTTAAATTACAGAATAAGGATTATAAAGCTCATTAGACCTTTGATTATGGTTACTCGTTAAATAATACTTTCTATTAGTTTTGCTTTTTTAAATTAAAGAATACCCGAAGGGGTGAGTACTGCACAGATGGCAGGAGCTTTGGGGTCTGCCTTCTGGGGAACTACAGGTAGACTAACTCCCTCCTGAGGGCCTCCGAACCCTACTTTGGTATTTGGGTGTCGTGGGGTTCCTCCGCCTCACGCCGGGGTATGGAACAAACCTGACCTTATGTCTTCATTATGCTCGAGCCCCTGCTATCATTGCCGTACCTTTGCCAAATAATATAGAAGAGGTATAGAGTATATATATATATATATATATATATATATATATATATATATATATATATATATATATATATATATATATATATAGTATATATATATATATATATACCATGTCCCAGTTCTCAAAAAATATTTTAATTTTTGTCTATTTTTATTTTTATTTTTTTTTTTGTTACTCCTAACTAAAATTTTACAAGGATTCCAAAATGCATTCCTTTTCCAAGCATTGTAGTTTTTTATATTTGTTTTTTTTTTTTTTTTTTTTACAGCTTCAGGTACCTGCCAGGATTCCACTTCTTTTCCCAGCATAGTTTTAGATATTCAGGCTTTCTTCAGAGAGGCTGGTTTATATATATATATATATATATATATATATATATAGAAGAGAAAGAAAGAATATATTATATATGTTATATATATATATATATATATATATAGTATATATATATATATATATGTTATATATATATATAGTTGTTAAATATTGCATAATAATCGTATTATTAAGGTTGTTGTTAGCATATATATTGCTATTATTATTATTATTATACATACACTATTATTGTTATTATTATATATATATTAATATTATTGTTATTATATATATATATTATTATTATTGTTATATAAATGTATATATATATTATATATAAATTTGTAAAAAAGCTAGTTATTTTTAAATACAAACATATATATTTAAATATATACATATATATATATATTGTTATTATTATTAATTATTATTATTACATTATTATATTATTACATATATATATATATATATACATATATATATTATTATATATATATATATATATATATATATATATATATATATATATATATATATATATTATATATATATATATATACATATATATATATTATTAATATATTATTATATATTATTATTATATATATATATATATATATATATATATATATATATACATAGGCTGGGTAGGCATTGCCTATCTTATTTTTAAGAACAAATTAATAATTAAGAAAAACAAGTAAAATAATATAAAAAATGTTAATATATTAAGAAACCATAAGAAAATTAATCTACAAAATCTTAAAGAAATATAAACAAAAAATGAGCTATTTATGCTTTGCCTGCCTATCCACTGTTTAACTTGCCTACTTAAGGTAGGCGTAGCTGAAATAAAATATATCCTATACTTGCAATGATATTAAGGCAGGCGAGCCTGCCGTGTGTCAAATGCCGTAAGCCGTTAGATGTTGCACTGAAGGGCGCACGAAAACGCGAAAGTGTTTCACGATAATGCGAAAACATTAAACACCCAAATTGATACCATATATACTG
>JABUQX010105104.1:7500-20321 GCA_015478945.1 Trachelipus rathkii | reverse complement strand
ATGAGGTTACGTGTTTCCGCGCTATCTAATGCATCTCCCTTTTATTCTAGAAAGTTTTGTTCTCTTCTCCCCACTACTTCTCCCTTTTATGTTAGAAAGTGTTGTTCTCTTCCCCTATGCCCCCTCCTTTTTATGCTAGAAAGTGTTGTTCTCTTCGTCCGGTTATACCTCTTCCTTTGTATGATAGAAAGTGTTTGTTCTCTTCCTCCTACTACCTCTCTCTTTTATGCTGGAAAGTTTTGCTCTCTTAACCCTACTACCTCTCTCTTTTGTGTTAGAAAGTGGTGTTCTCTTCCATTAACTCTCTCTCCCTTTTTTTTTTTTTTTTTTTTTTTTTTTTTTTTTTTTTTGATCGCAATAATGTCCTTACAAGCGGTCTATGATATGAATTACTCCTGCAAACGCACGACTAGAGAATGGCGTCAACACCGCATCTCTCTATCCGCGAATGTTTTGCGGTTTCGCTCAGAGTAGTATTGTAATGTTCTAACATGTAACACCCGCTTATGTATGTATGTATAAGTGGCGTGTGTGACTACCTATTCGCCTTATAGGCGCGCACACACACTACATACATACAAACATACTTACATACTTACTTACATACTTACACTTACGTACGTAAGTGTAAGTATGTGCAGGAATAGGCTGAGTTTTTTTGTGTAATGAAGGGTAGGTTGAGAACTTATTCATAGCTCCAAATGTTAATGTCTATGCGTAGTTCCAAATGTTAGTATCTATTGTAGGTTTTCCTTCATTGTAAGTGTTAGACATGTTAGGTTATGTTTAATTTCAGCTAGGTTTTGTTAAATATTACTATGACAATGTGAAATTAACACTGATTTGCTAGAGAAATGGATAAGTTTCTGTAAGATATACTGTGTTAACTGATGATGATGTAGTAGAAACGTGGGCTTAGGTTAAGTTTTTGCTGGGTAATGCTAGGTTTACCCCGAGAATTTTACTAATGTCTACGTTTATTCATAGTTCCAAATGATGTTATATTTGATATGAGTGACACTTTGATGAAGGTAGTGTCAATTCATAGTTCAAGATGCTGGTATTTTTGATATAGCACTTTGTTAAGAATTTGTTAGATAATTACTGCTTAGCTGTGATGATATTTGCGGAAAGCGAGGATACATTTGAGTTTTGTATGTCCTGTTAGATACTTTCCCTTTGATAAGTAGGGAACTTTGTGAATGCTAGCCAGAATATTCATACGTGAGGTTATGTAGGTTTGTCGTTGCCCCTACATATATTTTAGTTCAGGTTATGATATGTTAGCTTTATTGATGTGAAAACTTTGTTATCTTAGCATATATTCGTTGGAATGTATGATAATTAGGTAAGGTTATGATAATTTTTTTGTTAAATATTACTTGGCTGTTGTGTGTTAAGTATGTTATGTTCATAGTTTAGCTTTACAGAAGATAAAAACTTTACTATGTTTGCATTTATCCGATAGGTAATATGATAGCTAGGTAAGATTATGGTAAAAGTTTGTTAAATATTACCGTGCTGATGTAAAATTAACATTGATATGTTAGAGATATACGTGTCAAAGTGTGAATAGGATACGTATTGTATGCCATGTTAGTTACTTTACTGTCGTTAAGTGTAGAACTTTGTTAATGTTAGCTGTTTATTCGTGCTTAAGATGTGTTAGGTTTGTCGTTGTACATTATACTCTTAGTTCAAGTGATGCTATGTTAGCGTTATTAATGTGAAAAACTTTGTTACGTTAGCACAGTGGTTCCCAACTTTTTTGTGTATCGCCCACATTCAGCTAACTGTACTTCTCATCGCCCCATCCCCTTCATAAGGAAAGAAAATTATATATATATATATATATATATATATATATATAATATATATATATATATATATATTATATATATATATAAATATATATATATATATATATATAAATAAATATATATATATATAATTATATATTATATATATATATAAGGCATAGCAAAGATTTAGAAATTGCATAAAAATGAATTACGAGTAGCTGTGTAATTTACTTACTTTTTCACTTAATGGCTGCCTTGGGCTTGATGGACCTTGCAAGGTCTTCAATATTAGGCTCAATGTTGGTCAGTCGATGTCGTAAGTCCCCTCTTTGACTAATGTTCAGTTTATTTCGCTGTTTAGTAAGAATTTGCAATACTGCACTAAATCCTTTCTCCACCTAAATATGATGAAGGGAAAGCAAGTAAAAGTAATTTCAATTCCTGCCAAAGTTTAGGATAATTGTTTTTCATTATGGGCCAAAATGCTGCATAGCCAAGGTGATTAAAATGTATTTTAGCTTTGATATCATTTTGTAAGTCAATAACTTCTTCACGTAAATTTTGGTGAATAGAAGAAGCATCATAAAGAAATGGACTTACGACCCAATCAGGTATTTCAAGTTCACAAAGATCTTTAAATCTTGTTAATAAAGCTTCTTTCAGAGTGTTCCAAGTGAGGAGCCCAATAGCCATTTAATATCTGTATCCAAAATTAATATTTTATCATTGTTATGTATAACCTGTAGACTTGGAAACTGCAGAATATCTTTCCTAGCTAAGCTGTCTTTGTAAAAGGGTAATTTTCTGAAAAAATAAGTTATAGTTCCCTTCGATTTAATAAGATTTATATTATTTCCCTGCAATTTGATATTGATTTCATTTAGTTTGGTGAAAATATCTGAAAGATACGCCAATGTCACCCTTTTTATTTCTAAATATCATTGAAAATTTCTTATCATATGAGTTAAGAAATTCTAGGACAGTATCGTAAAGAACATTGAAGCGATTCACACAGTTACCATTTGAGAGCCAGCCATCGTACATCGGCATGCAGTAATAAACGCTCAAAATTTAATAAGAAATTAGCTATTTCTTATTAAAAATAAATATAATTTTATTTTATCAGCTCATCGCCCCCCTCATCACCCCCTTGATCTTAACGCCCACTTAATCGAATTCATCGCCCACAAGGGGGAGATTTCACCCAGGTTGGGAACCACTGCCTTAGCATATATTCGCTTATTGGTGTATAAAGAACTTGTTTTTATGCTATGTTTATCCAAAATGATACTCAAAATGTGACTTGAAACAATAGATTAACAGATCAATAGATAATTGGAATGTATTAGGCGGGGAGGAGGGTAGGGAGGGTGGTTTGATTTACTGATTCACTGCTTTAGATGGTATAAAAAACGCTGGGATTACGATAGGTAGGTAAGGTTATGATAAATTTTTGTTAAATATTACTATGTCAATGTAAAATTAGCGTAAATATGTTAGAGAAATGCTTGAAAAAGTATGAATAGGTTACGTATTGTATGCCTTGTTAGTTACTTTACTGGTGTTAAATGTGGAACTTTGTTAATGTTAACAGTTTATTCGTACGTAAGTTGTGCTAGGTTTGTCGTTGTACATTATTTTCTTGGCTCAGGTGATGTTATGTAAGCTTTATGAATGTGAAAATTTTGTTACGTTAGCATATATTCGTTGATCAGTATGATAATTAGATGAGGGTATGATAAATATTTGTTAAATATTTATCCTTGTTAATAGTAAAATAACATTGATATGTAGAGATATGCTTGACAATGTATGAATAGGTTACGTATTGTATGCCATGTTAGTTACTTTACTGGTGTTAAGTGTGGAACTTTGTTAATGTTAACAGTTTATTCGTACTAAGCTTGTGCAGTTTTTCGTTGCACATTATTTTCTCTAGTCTTAGGTTATGTGTATGTTAGCTTTATTGATGTGAAAACTTTGTTACGTTAGCATGTATTCGTTGGTCAGTGTATAAAGAACTTGTTTTTATGTTATGTTTATCCAATATGGTAATCGAAATGTGACTTAAAACAATAGATCATAGGATGGTGAGAGGAGGGTGTTGGAGAGGGTTGTTTGATTTACTGATTTACTGATTTACTGCTTTACGGTTTTAGGGTCTATAAAACATGTTTTTATAACCCCTAAGGACGTAAAGTCGTTCCGCCAAGAGGGAAGAGGAGGGTAAGAGGGGAGGGGTGCCCCGCTATGTGCCCTTTACTGATTTACGTCTTTACGTCTTTAGGATCTATAAAACAAGAATTTTTAGTTAAAACACAACTAAACTATTTTAACAAATAAATAAAAAGAAATAAATAAAAAATAAAAAAATAATAAAAATAAAAAAAAAAAAATAAAAAAAAAAAAAAAAAGTTTGAAAATAAATTAAGATAAGTAAAATTAAAATAAATAAAAAAACTTTTAAACAAAATAATGATAATTATAAAATAAAAATAATAATAATAATAAAAATAATAATAATAATAATATAATATAATAATAATAATAATAATAAAATAATAATAATATAATAATAATAAGTTAATAAAATAAAATAATAAGAAGAAGAAATAATTAAACAAATAATAAAAAGAATAGTCGAAATAAATTAAATAAGTAAAGTTTAAAAAAAAAATTAAAACAAATTAAACACAAAACATAAATGTAAAATGAAACTTATAAAATAAAAATAACAGACAAATATGATAGTTAACGTTGATAAAAAGAAAATGAGATTTGAATATAGAAGTGTCAATCTTTAGCCTTTAGAAAACGAATTATTTTTGTATGATGTAATACAAGTGACGGATAGTTATGTGAACATCTCTATGTATATCTAGTTTCAACCCTTTCCATACTCTATATGAAATGTATCCAGCCATCGAACAACCTGTATCACAACAACACGTAATTTCGTTACGACGTAGTAATGTCAGAACCTTTAAGTATACTAAGTTTCATCCCTTACGTAATCTCCTAGAAGTACCGCCTCTTGTATCGAACCGACTGTACCATTACATCTCGTAACTTCGCCAACGACGATGTTATGTCAAGACCTCTAAGTATAATTTCATGGTTGGTTAGTGAGAATTGTCTGTCTGTCTGTATGTTGTTCTATGGGTATGTGTGTGCGTGTATAAAAACTTGTTTTCTTTTCCCGCTTTTTATTCAAAGAATTTATTTATACTAAAGAAAAAGAGACCTGAATCAATAGATCATGGATGGTTAGGAGGGTGGTGGGTTGGGCAGTTTGATTTACTGATTTACTGATTTACTGCTTTAGGATATGTAAAAACATAACAATTTTAGTAAAAATATGACTTGAATCAATAGATCAATAGACCATGAATGGGTATGATGGTGGTGGGGAGAGCAGTTTGATTTACTGATTTACTGCTTTAGGGTATGTAAAAACATAACAATTTTAATAAAAATATGACTTGGATCAATAGATCAATAGATCATGAATGGGAAGGAGGGTGGTGGGGATGGCAGTTTGATTTACTGATTTACTGCTTTAGGGTATGTAAAAACGCAAATTTTCATGTTATAAACATGAAAAGCATAAAATTTTTTAGCATAGAGAAAATGTTTAAAGCAAATAAAACAAAGATAAATAAAAGTTTTCGTGTGTTATGTTATACAAAATAGGACTTGAATCAATAGATCAATGGATAAATAGATCACTAGATCATGGTGGATGGGGAGGATGGGGTGGTTGGTTTGATTTACTGATTTACTGATTTACTGATTTACTGCTTTAGGCAAATTTTTTACGTTATAAACAAGAAAAGCTTAAAATTTTTAGTACAAAACAAAATGTTTAAAGCAAATAAAACAAAAATAAATAAAAAATAAATAAAAAATAATAAAAATTTAAAAATAAATTTAAAAAAAAAAACAAGAATAAATGCAAAAAAAAATTAAAAAAAAAAAAAAATAAATTAAAAAAAAAAAAAAATTAAACACAAAGTATAAATGTAAAATGAAACTTATAAAAATAAAGTTTGAAAAATAAATTTAAATAAGTAAAATTAAAATAAATAAATAAAAAAAAAGTTTTAAAACAAAATAATTTCTTAAAATAAAATTAAAAATAAATAAAAAATACTAAAAATTTAAATTGAAAAAAAATTAAGCAAAGAATAAATGTAAAATGAAACTTATAAAATAAAAATAGCAAACAGTATATGCATGCTTCAACTTAAGAAAAAAATTATATTAGTTGACGTTTATAAAAAGAAAGAAAATGAGATTTGAAAATATAAATGTCAGTCTTCAACCTTTAGAAAACGGGTTATCTTTGTAAGATGCAATACAAATGACGACCTGTACATGTTAGAACAGAATCAGTTATGTAAACAGTAATGATATTGTATTATTAAACGAATGTTACTAACTAGGCACCGCCGACTCCAGCACTGGTGCAGGCTATGGCTTATTTGCTCCGACACATGAGACTTCTTCTTCCTTCATCCTTCCTCCTTTCATCCTTTTCTCCTCTCTTCCCTCTTCTGTCACACACTCTGTGCATTTATATTCTGGGACACCCCCTCTGTGGGGTCCGAAGACATCATTACGAATTTCATAACACATAGTCAGGTATACGTCCTTATAACATAATAAAGACACCAATATTCTATTATTATACGAATGTTTACTAACTCGGCACCACACCCGCCACCGCCCACACCGCGCCTCATTTTTACCCGAGTACTAACTCAAGATATGTATTCTAATTCCTTCATCCTCTTCTATGCGCTCGCCTAATTTCATCTATCTACAAGCATTTTCCTATTTGGAGGGGCCAGCATCACCCTCCTGGGGGGTGCATGGATAAATGACCTCATCTACGATGCCATTATGTCATCTCCAGCTGGGTAGCAAATTTGAGGGGTATACGTCAACTAGAATTGATGGGAGAAGAAAAGTGTGGATTATAAGACTTGTTCGTGACCTACAAAATCAAATATTGGTCAACCTGACCTCAAAATTGATACACCTTAGCAACCCATAATTGACCATCAAACGCTAAAAAATCTGACGATTTTAGAAAAAATTCAATTCCTGTCGGCATTTGACTTAGATTCTCTGATCCAAACACATCACCGGCCTCAAAATCGACTTCCCTGACCTCAGAAACCCCTAACTTGAAGCCTTCACCGTTTAAAACTAACGATTTTAGAGAAAATCAAAATCATGTCGGCATTTGATTTAGATTCCTTGCTCCAAACGCCTCACCGACCTCAAAATCGACTTCCCCAACCTCAGAAACCCATAATTTGACACCTCAAGCGTTAAGATCTAACGACCTTACAAAATTCTAAGGCATGTCGGCCATTGACTTGGGTTATCCCGTTCCAGACCCTCAGAAAACATCTCGTCGACCCCAAAAAGCCATAATTCGACGTTTCAAGCGTCTAAAATGATTCATGAACGTAACTGACGTGACTGAAAGGTTAACAGTTGTTGTTGTTGTGACCAGCGTTGTTTAGAGAACGTATTTAAGCCTAATTGTCAATATGATTCCTTTGCTATGGGAATGTATTTAAACCTAACGGTTGCTATCGCTTCCTTTGATAGAGCGACATAGCTGGGTTACCAGAAAGTGATAAAATGAATATATAAAGGTTAAAAAATGGGACGATTCCAAATTTCCAGCAGATGCGATTCCGATTCCGACACCAGTCAAAAGTGCCGATTCCGATTCCGATTATATATATATATATATATATATATATATATATATATATATATATATATATATATATATATATATATATATATATATATATATATATATATATATATATATATATATATATATAATATATATATATATATATATATATATATATATATATATATATATATATATATATATATAACATATATATATATATATATATATATATATATATATATATTGTATATACAATCTATATATATATATATATATATATATATATATATATATATATATATTATTACGTTGGGCGTAATAAAAGATGAAGAAGGTTTTAATACCAAAACTCGTTTTTAGTTGTCAAATCAGAATCTATTTAATGAAATAATAAACACAATTAATATATTGAAAACAATTAACAATAATAATAATAATAATAATGTAATAATAATAATAATTATTTATGAAAAATAAATATTAAAGTTACGCATGAAATAATACGTTTTCTCTTTACATTTTTTAGACAATTCTATTTAGGATGGACTATTATATTTAATTAATAAATTTTTGCACATAGCTTCGCTATATAATTGAATAAAATATTAAAAAGTTACTTAAATTTAAATAATCGTATTGTACAATGAAGAACATAAAATTGCTGCATCTTTTTCACTAATAACACAATTGCCACAAAACACAGAATTGTAAAGTATCACAAAAGCAAGTATGGATAACAAGAACTAGGTTTCACAAATAACTGACCTTGTAGCATTCGAGGGCAAGGGATACACTGAAGATTGATGGAGCATTAAACATTTGTAATAAAATCACTGATGCTCACAAATAAGTGTTAATAAGAATTAGCGAATTGTCTATGATGAATACAGGTTATTTTGGACGATATAGAGGAGCGGTTCCAGAATGCTTGTTCGAGCAGAAAATGTTGGGATCGAATGATGTAGCAAAGCAGAGGCTATCACGTAGAAGGAGGACGATAACTAATGAAAAAGGAAGAGAAGAGGAAGGTAATAGGCTCCCGAACAGCGGAGCGTCCAGGAGAAGTTAAGGTGAAAATCGGATACTGGACGTAATGTTCGTCATAACACGATGTGGAACAGTGAATAAAGACAGTAAGTTTAGAGGAGTTGGAATAGGTTTCGGATTGGGGAGGGTCGGTGTTGGGGGCAAGGGAGGCAAGGTATCACGTGGCGAGGGGCGCTGAAGTGCTAGAAGGGTGACAGCAGTTGAAGGAGGTGGCAAAGGGTCAGGTGGAGAGCAAGTTGGTACAAAAGCTGCGTGAGAATGGGCATAAAGTCATTCTTATCTTTTTTGATAAAGGAGTAGATGGTGGGTGCAGAAGGTGGAAAAGAGTGTTGGAAGGCGGGATCTGTGAATTCGAAATAAAGCCAGGTTTGATCCACATCCACTGATATATTTTCAGCTTTGCCACGCTTCTATGGGTAGAAGAACTTTCTATAGCGTTTTAATACGAGGAAAGGTCCGTCATAGCGGGCTTGTATGCCGAATTAACACATGAGAGCAAGTCTCCAAATCCGCAGGCATGTAAGTTGGACGGGGAGGATGACGTGGCAAAGATGGCTTCCATGCCTCGTTACACTGACAGAAGGCGAGCCAAGGAAAATTATGTGCTGGTTCCTTCTTTTGGAGAAGAAGTATAACTCACCCGAATTGTTCGTATGGATTGGAGCCATAGACAGGCTCAACAGAGAACTTGTTGGAATCTTCTTTGTGTACAGAGTTTCTGATACCAGGAGGACAAGAGAGGAGGTTTGGATAATTTTCAAAGTGTTCCATGGGCCCATAAAGCAGCTGCCGGTGATAACGATTCCACCATGCCTTGACTTTTGGTGGAGCTACCGAAGCGAACGTTTAAGAGCCGATTTAGAGTCATAAGGTTGGCACCAGAGTGAGATTCAAACTACTTCTGGTCTGCTGGACACGGTCAAAGAAAGAGTGTACCACCTGGCTATCCAGTTGTACAAAATACCACAAACATTGTCTCCACGCTAGAAGTATCTCACACTGTAATGGAATACTTCTGCCCATTGAGTGTATCCGAGGGTCTATGCAAAGTTAAAATATGTAGTAAACCATTTGAGGTGGTAAAGGCCGGCCTAATCAACATTGATGCCTGGTCAAGTTCACCAGAATAGAATTGCTGGAAGAGGTGCGACAGTGTGCCTGTACTTTGGTTACTGACAGTTAGACCACTGCACGTTATCATGCTGTGCATCATCCTTAGTGCAGGATATTGGACGGGAAATGCTTGCCCTATTTTGACAGCCTACACCTGCCCTGATTACGAGCACGTGTGAATAGGTGGCAGAAGGCACCTTTCTGCACTATGGGGGTTGGTACTGCTGGACGAGAGGATGTATGCAGGAAGAGACGTCCTAACATAACAGGCAGAAAGACCAATTTCCCCAGTTTTGAATGTCGTAAGAAGAAACACTAGGAAAAACAATCTCTTCGAGTTGCTGCAGACGAGCCATTTCAACGAAATCAATGTCTGGTAAAGGAGAGATAGCGTTAATTCGGGATAGAGCATCGGCAGGAATGTTGTCTTTTCCTTTTATATGGCGGATATCAGTTGTGAATTGGGCAATGAATTCAAGGTGACGTGCTTCACGAGGTGACTGTTTCACTGTGGAAGCTGTAATGGCATGCGTGATGGGTAAATGATCAGTTACAACATGGAATTCCCGACCTTCTATGAAATAACGGAAGTGCTTAATAGCTAAATAAATTGCGAGAAGTTCCCTTCCAAATGCGCTGTATCGTGTTTCAGGCGGCTGGAACTTTTTAGAAAAGAAAGCTAATGGACGCCATTCGTTATTGTTGTAGCACAGCTCCAGCTGCGAAGTCTGAAGCGTCTGTGTTGATTCTAGTCGGGGCTGTGTCGGATGGAAATATAAGTAACACAGAAGAAGCAAGGGCTTCTTTGATGGCGGTGAAGGCATTAGTTGCTTCGTCGTTCCAATCTACAGTGACAGAAGCAGCAGAACCTTTACGTGGATGCTTAAGAAGTGCGTGGAGCGGGAGGAGAATTTTAGCAGCGGACGGTATAAAACGATGGTAGAAGTTTACCATCCCTAAAAAACGACGAAGTTGACGCTGTTTTACGGGTTTCGGAAAATCACGAATGGCTGCCACTGGATCTCAAGAGGGACGTATACCTTCAACAAGAATTGTATGTCGAAAAGTTCGGGATATGACTTTCCAATTTCTACATTTGGAAGATGACCATGAATAAAATTCACCAGTCTAATTTAAAACTTGCCTGAATGTGAAGTATGTTCTTCAGAGAGGCACTGGCCGTCAATGAGTCTGAGGCGATACGAAGGGTAAACCATGTGCTGAGTCTAAGACGATTGAGAAATGATTGACTAGACTTTAAATAAACCGAATGGCGTTCGAAAGAATTCATGCGGCCGAAAGGAGTGATAATTGCTATCTTATGGTCGTTTTGAGCTTCCCCCACTCAGATAATAAATGCTAAATTAAGTCAATTTTTGAAGATGGGTACAAGCCGAGAGATTGGGATGTAATCCTGATAGAGGTACATTATAGCCCGGTCCAGGCGGGTGATTGCATTGAGCAGCGATAGTCACCAGTCAGCCAGTAATCTCGGTTTGAAATTACTATATCGAGGAGAGGAGAACTTTACTAGTCAGACTTTGAAAATTCGGATGATGCTTCTGCTCTAGAGATTCAAATTCTGGCTTCGCTGACTTTGAGTTTATCTGAATTTTAGACGTCTAGCGTGAGAGAATGGAGGTCTGCCGGAAGTTTCAATGTGATGAACAACATTATGTTTCACAGGAGGGAACTTGGAGACTGGAGAGAGAAGCTCTGGAAAATCGGTGATTAATAACGATTCAAAAATATTATTAGATGGAGAAAGATGTATGCCACTGATGGATGCGGATGCACGGATACAAACGGAAGAAATGAGTCCTCCCAATCAGCCAAATTACTGGTTGTGGTTCATGTCAGCAAGAAGGTTGTAAGTAGGATAGAAAATCAGCACCTAATATTAGTAATATGACGTGTAATCGTAAGTCCATATAAAGTCACGACAGAGAGCGTTAAATGGAGTCGTTTGGTACCATAAGTGTTAATGGTTGTGCCATTGGCGGCGCGTAAAGAGCCTGATGGTTCTGGAGCATGAGTTTTCCCGAGGATGGAACGAGGAAAAGCGGAAATGGAGCTCCCACTATCTACGAGATAAGATAGTTTGGTGGATGGATCGTAGACACAAAGTAGGTTTGACGCTTTCGATACCACCCCGAGCGAATTTATGGAGTGGTGTTTAAGTTTAAATTCCCTCGAAAGTGCAAGGCTTAAGACATGACCGTGTTTGGTCTCCAAAACGTTGGTGGTTTCTACAAATACCCTGCTGATTATGTGACGGGATACTGAACCAAGGCCTGAGAAGCAACAGGAGAAGAGGCGATTTGACGCGAAGGTAGGCAGCAGCTTGATATAGACATCATTTACAAAGTTAGAGCAAGGAAATTATGACCCATGAGCGCAAGCCAAAATATCAATGCCCGATTCTCAGCCTGTGAGAGAAGGCTAGAAGTATAAGAAGGCAGAGGTATGAAGGAGGCGAGGAATGGGATGATGAGAGGATGTGAAGGAGGATACTGTTGAAGTTGAGGATATTGTTGTTGAGGATGTCGCGATGGAAAAGGAGGAAGAGGAGGAGGAGGAAGGAGCAATTAGTAACGCGTTTCTAGCTCGCATTCAATGGATAATCCGCCCGATGGTGTTCTACTTAACACCTGTAGTTGGGGAGATGTCTCTTGTTTTCAGTGGGCAGGATTTATCGCATCGCGTTATTAACTCATTACATACGATAGTGACACAGTGTAAGTTATTATTACTGAAAGTGGGGTCGTATGTGCGAGAAACTTGTGAGGAGGGAAAGATTATCATCTACTGTCGTAGAAGGTTTCTTTACAAATTCTAATCGCAAAAGTAGCTGGTTCTTTGTGGTGAACAGTGGGGTCGACGGTGGCTAAACTAATTACATCTACAGGAGTTTCTGGAAGGGATGACGTACAATATGTATACAATTACCTACGGGAGGACCATCAAGAGAAGATTGAGCATATCAGATAACAGAACTGACCTTTAGCGAGCAGATGTTCTGAAGCTATTATATAACTACTCAGCGTCAGTTCAGCCGGTTTAAAAGTTCGGTTTTAAGTTGGGTATAGGGCTGGTTGTGGGAATGTAAGGAAGGTAAAACATCCTTTAGGCGC
>JABUQX010105104.1:0-2500 GCA_015478945.1 Trachelipus rathkii | reverse complement strand
GTAATATGATTTCAAGATAATTTTTTGTTTATGTTCAGAACAAGAATGTTTATGTTATTCACACAGGTGAGACGTTAGAGCCGTCGAAGAAAATAGGAAAGTTGGTGTTTTTGAGAGGAAGATATAAAGAAGTTGAGTTTTTAAGAGTTGAACTTTACAAGGCTGCGGTGACCCCACCGGGAATTCTATTCAGATCAACGAGAATAGAATCAGAAAGATTAAGAATAGCTCTAGATGCAAAGAGAGCAGATTTGAAATAAGTAAGAAGAATAGGTTGGTCGCTCAGCGTAAAGGAGTGAACAAGAGTTAAGAAGAACAGCTGAGATCGTTGATGAAAAACCAGATAAAGTTCAGAAGATAAAACAGGTATAGGGAACACCACCAATTATAGGAAAGGAGGAAGGGACGGCTCCATCAACGAGTGCTGATATGGAACGATCGGAGAGAAAACTGACATGAGTAAACAAAGAGAAGGAGGAAACACAAAGGAAGAGCTTCCGAGTGGCGACAGTGCCATACCAGTCCAAAAGCTTTTGGTCTGTCAAGCACCACCACACACCGAAACTCCCCATGGTCCCTAGGGCGAAGACCATAAATCAGTTGAATGGGAAAGGTATGTCACCAGTTGACCTCGGAACGTCAAAAGCTGTACTGACTATTGATCTGAAGAGGGAATGAGACTCAGATGATCCAGGAAATAAGAGTTAAGAGAGTTTCAAAGACTGATGAAGATTACAAGAGTAGAGGCTATGGGGCGATAGTTTGGAAGGATCAGAACAAACTACACTTTCAGGATCAGTGGTTGAACAAAAGCGCGCTTCCAGCACTGAGGAAAGTATTACTGTTAAGACATGGGAGTACAGTGAACGGGGACGGGTGCCAGTTCCAAACTGCTCCACAAAATACAGGGGAGATGCCATCCAGGCCCACTAGCCTTCCTGACGTTCATAGATCTCAGGATCTCATGCACCTGATCATGCTGATCACAGGTGGGGCATGGGGGGAGGCCTGAAATATGCTCTTAACATATATATGTAGTAGCCAGCAATAACCAGCTTAATAATATACTAATAACCTTAACAACCTTAATATATATATATATATATATAATAACCAACATGTATAATATATATATAATATATTTATATATATATATATATATATATATATATATATATATATATATATATATATATATATATATATATATATATATATATATATATATATATATATATAATTATATATATATATATATAAAGTATATATATATATAATATATATATATATATATATATATATATGTATATATATAATAATAATAACTTATAATATGTATGTATAATATATGTAATAATAGCCAGCAGCCAACCTTTATATGCCTGCTATATATGTATATATATATACTATAGATAACCAGCAATAACCAACAATAACCAACAACAACAACATATGCTGTAATATATATAACCAACGCTAATATGTATATATGCTTATAACATATATATATATATATATATATATATATATATATATATCAATTCAACATTCAGTAAATAATTTTGAAGAAAGTTTTGAATATTTGGTTTTCTTTACGAAGGTGTTACTTTAAATAAATAATGAATCTACATTAATATTTTAGCAATTATATTTATTTCCTTTTTCGAATTCGTTTGATATATCAAATTTAGAATATTTTTATGTTAAAAACTCGGAAAAATTATAATTTGGCCTCAATTTTAATTTAAAATCATAGTAAATACCAAAAAAAAATTGATTATATTTAAGTATGTTTATATATTTTGCATCAATTTATAACAAAAGAGTAATGTTTTTAAAAATATATTTTTATTTTGTTTGATTTAACCATCTATTATTTAGTGTAAATTTTGATTAACCAGTGAAAGCCAGTTTTCTGATTTTGGCTTGGGGCTGAGGCCGGGCCAGGGTGCTTCAAACTAACAAGGGTTGTGGAAGCCGGGGGCCCTGGGCCAGGGCTGATCAGTTCTTCTCCACTAACAAAGGTTAGCCTATGAGACTTAATTAGTTACAGGTGTACGTTTGGAAATATTTTTAGAATGTGACTGCTTTAATAACAAAGTTTCAATTTGACTTTAGGCATTTTCATTTCAATTTTATGAAATGTGTTCAATTCATACAATCGATGGCCTTATATAATGTATGGAGGTGGAGGCGGATAATCGACATGAGCCATATATACTTATATACTACTTTAAATATATATATATACTATATATATATATATATATATATATATATATATATATATATATATATATATATATATATATATATATATATATATATATATATATACTGTTTAAATAACTATATATATATATATATATATATATATATACATAACAAATATATATATATATATATATATATATATATATATATATATATGGTATTGATGATGAAATGTCAGATCACAATATAGGTGGCTTACGACGAACCGCCCCTGATATATATATAT
>JABUQX010105103.1:52500-55688 GCA_015478945.1 Trachelipus rathkii | reverse complement strand
TATTCTCATAATTCAGTTAACCAACTTATTAAAGTATTTTTTGAGAGTGGTAAAAGCAAGCCACTTCAATATATATATATATATATATATATATATATATATATATATATAATAAATCTGTTACTCTATTTTATGTTTATTTAAGAAAAAATAATATTTAATATCATTATTAGGAAATTAATTATAACAGCTAAAGAAGTATTAATAATAATAATAATAATAATAATAATAATAATAATAATAATAATAATAATAATAATAATAATAATAATAATAATAATAATAATAATAATAATAATAATAATAATAATAATAATAATAATAATAATAATAATAATAATAATAATAATAATAATAATAATAATAATAATAATAATAATAATAATAATAATAATAATAATCACCATTATTACTGTAAATAATATTAGCTGTTAACTAGTATAGTTGATCTGTTGGGATATAATTGAAAATAAAAAGGGTTCAGTTCAAAATCATAGTTGATTGAAATTATAAAAAATCTAACTAATTTTTTTTATAATTATAATACCACTGATAATAATAATACGTCTGATTTAATAAAGAGCTAGTGATATAATGAAGACGAGCTTTGAAATTAAGGTGTTGTTGTTATAAGATTTCGATCACACATAGCAACAGATATCAATGACCTCGAATGATATGTGTAGCACATTTATGGGTGGGGACTTTCCACTAGAGGACAATAATCAGACTAGAGAGAGAGAGAGAGAGAGAGAGAGAGAGAGAGAGAGAGAGAGAGAGAGAGAGAGAGAGAGAGAGAGAGAGAGAGAGAGAGAGAGAGAGAGAGAAAGAAAAAAAGAAGAGAAAGAGAGAGAGAGAGAGAGAGAGAGAGAGAGAGAGAGAGAGAGAGAGAGAGAGAGAGAGAGAGAGAGAGAGAGAGAGAGAGAGAGAGAGAGAGAGAGACTCTCTCTCTCTAAGAGAAAGAAGATTACCAGTGGAGCTTTCCCTACAAAGTCATACTGGAGATCAGAGATAATTTTTACGAATTAATGTTTCTAATTCATCCTCTTGAGGATAGATTCGAAAACTTTAGAAGGAACTGAGTTTAAATTGATATCATGATAGTTAGAAAGTTGAGGGGGTTCCTTTCTTTTTCCACAAAGGCTAAATGAGCGAACGTTTCCATCAGGAAAGAAATGTCGAAATGGAAAGACAGAGATGAAATAGTTTAAAAAATAAGGTTGCAAGCTCGGAAGAATAAGTTTTATAAGCAACAGAATGGAAACCATCTGAACCATATGCCATCTTAGTGTTAAAATCAGAGAGATTAGAACAAACATCATTAGATGAAACTGCAACGGTTATCATAAATGAGTAAGAATAAAAATCAGAAAAAGAGGAAGATGATCACCAGTAGAGCGCGTCTTACGAAGTCATACTGGCGATCAAGAGATATGATTAGAAGAATTAGGATGTTTCAAAAACTTCTTGTTAAAGATATATTCGAAAAGTTTAGAAAGAACAAAGATTAAAGCTATGGGACGATCTATAGTTTGAGGGTTAAGAGGTGTCCCTTTTTTTTGGCACAAGATAAATGAGGGCACGTTTAAAGCAAGAATGGAAGGTCAAAGCAGAAAGGCAGATGCAGAAAAGTTTCTCAAAGTAGGGTGCAAGTTCGGAAGCACAAGTTTTGAGAACCACAGAAGAAGCACCATCAGGACCGAATGCCTTCTTATTGTTAACACACCCAGAGAGAGAGAGAGAGAGAGAGAGAGAGAGAGAGAGAGAGAGAGAGAGAGAGAGAGAGAGAGAGAGAGAGAGAGAGAGAGAGAGAGAGAGAGAGAGAGAGAGAGGAAGAGAGAGAGAGAGAGAGAAGAGAGAGAGAGAGAGAGAGAGAGAGAGAGAGAGAGAGAGAGAGAGAGAAAGAGAGAGAGAAGAGAGAGAGAGAGAGAGAGAGAGAGAGAGAGAGAGAGAGAGATAACATCTTTAAAAGAAATTATATCAGGTATAAATAAGTTGGAAGGGGTTGGAAATGTAGGAAGATGTCCGGATTCGTCTAGGTAGAATTAGAGATAAAATTGTGAGCAAGAAGTTCAGCTTTAGCATATATATATATATATATATATATATATATATATATATATATATATATATATATATATATCTATATATAACTGGATATATATAGCATAACATATATATATATATATATATATATATATATATATATATATATATATATATATATATATATAAATGGGGGAATACTCCTCGAAATATAAAAAACGCATAAGCGAGGTGATTCCTTTTGGCTTGGAGGAGTATATTTCCCTTTAACTAAATCTAACAAACCTTTGTTTAACTCTGGCTGCTCTCGTGCTATTTTCAGCAGCAACGCTGCCCTCTTCAATTACCTTCGTCTTCAGACTCCAGAAACTCGTACAACTTAAATTTCATTCCGAAATCGAGTAAAATCTATTCTTCGTAGCGCTAATAATTCTTTTCTCTGAAAAATATGCAATAATCTTTCTGGTTCACCTTCCTCAGACTCTTTCAGACATTTTGCAAACAATGATAAATCTATCATTGCTTCTCCCTCTTTCCTTCCCCTAGTATCTTCCGACGGTGCAACTGCCATTATGCTTTCTGCTGAAACTGAACTCCTTGCTCAAACTTTTGCCTATAATTCCACTTTAGACGAATCCGGAGATCTTCATACATTTCCAACAACCTCCAACTAATTTATACATAATATTATAATTACTTCTAAAGATGCTCTCTCTCTCTCTCTCTCTCTCTCTCTCTCTCTCTCTCTCTCTCTCTCTCTCTCTCTCTCTCTCTCTCTCTCTCTCTCTCTCTCTCTCTCTCTCTCTCTCTCTCTGTGTGTGTGTGTGTGTAACAATAAGAAGGCATGCGGTCCTGATGAAGAAGTTGTTTCTTCTGTGGTTCTCAAAGCGTGTGCTTCCTGCCTTGAGAAACTGTTTGGGGTCTGCCTTTCTTCTTTGACCTTCCATTCTTGCTGGAAACGTGCCCTCATTCAGTCTGTGACGAAAAAAGGGGGACAGTTCTCAACCCTCAAACTACAGATCGTCCTATCGCTTTAACCTCTGTTCTTTCTAAAGTCTTCCAATGTATCTTTAACAAGAAGATTCGGAAACATCTCAATTCCTCTAATCTTATCTCTGATCGCCAGAATGGCCTCGTAAGAA
>JABUQX010105103.1:0-40000 GCA_015478945.1 Trachelipus rathkii | reverse complement strand
CCCCCCATTATGTGAGCTCCAGTGGCAGCATAATTCCTGTCACCATTCAAAAAGAACCATTTGCATACCGAAAACTGTTTTAATCAAACGGCTGATAAATACATCTCCACAAGTACTCAAACAGCTCACCTAATACTTTAGGAAAAAATATTTCGTTCCACTAATATATGTGTGTGTGTGTGTATTATTATTATTTGCAGAAGGATTTGGCAAGGGCTGACAAAGGTTGGTGATTTATGTTCTTGCTCACACTGATCAATAGACGGTGTGGGTTAGTTAAACTCCAGATTTTCCTATCAAGGGAGTAATAAAATATAGAATAAAAGATTCTTTCGGTTAAAAAAATAAATGTTTCTCTATACTTTCAAGTCTACAACAGTTGCAGTAATATTTTTTATGTGTCACGAGGTGATAATACCTATTTGAGAAACGTAAATTAATATTTATGGGGGTTGGCAGTACTGAGTCCTGAGTGGTTACAACATTAAATCTAAACTAGCATTAGACGCCTTGGTTTTTAAAACGAATTTCCCAATTACATTTGTTTCCAATTCGTTCATTTTCACTTACTAATATTCTATGAATACTCATCCTGCATAGTCCATTAAGCCTGTCTTCGTTCATTGTGTTTCTTAGCCAAGTCTTTACTCTTCGCAGAGTGCTGGAAGATCCTTTCAATGGTACTTGTTGAACACAGTAGCACAGTGCAGGTGTAGACAAGGTTTTGATTTGAAAAAAAGGGTCAACTGCTAATGACACCAGTAAGTTAAAAGTGTTTCCAACTTTTGTTTATCCATTTTATTTATCCAGCCACAAGGTATACCATAAATTAGTTTCGGTATGAATATGGTTGATATCAAAATCATAAAACTCTGAAAAGCATTTTACTTTCTCACGCAAACTGCCTACGGGAGCACCTAACATAAGAAACGGATGCAAATGAAAAAGATAAAATGCTGGCACGTTGTTTTCTGAAAATCTAGTCTAAGAGGATGGAAGTGAGTCAAGATAAGCACAAGTACAGAATGCTTCCAATATTCAGCATAAGTTTCAGCCAGAATGATTTGTTTTATGTTGTTGGGATTGTACTTTCTAGGTGGTGCAAGTTCTGCTAAGAACACAGCAGTAAGAACATTGGCGGATAAGAGCAGATCAGCAATTATTTGATCAGTAGTTTTGCAGTGGTCTTTGACAACTTTTAAAATTCTTTGTACATGATCAGAGCAATTTATAAGATCAATATTTTTTGTTTGAATAAATATTGTTAGCCACTGGTTCAACTAAAGCAAAATATTTAGCTATTACGGAAAAGGTAATAATGAAATTGGGTCTTGTTGTCGAACAGTATAGTAGTATACAACAGGAATACGAACCCAAGAGTTATCTAACCGCAAACCGCAAAAGTGATAACGGAGCCTCAAAAACAGAGACACTTCCGAGGATGCAACCATAAAAGGTCACTTCAAAAGTGACTGCAAGCCGGTCACCAGCCTCTATAGGCTATATTCTATAGGCTATATATTCTGTAGGCTATATTCTATAGGCTATATTCTAGCTTCTAGCACGTTCGGACCTATATTGTAGAATACACCGGTCTTGAGTGTCTACCCCTATATTATTGGGTACGGGAATCGATTGGTGTACTTATATTAGAAAGGTGCTTTAGGATGCTTCCTTCTATGAGTTATTACCCACCACCCCACCTTTTTCTGGCCTTTTTCTAGCCTATGTCCTACGATGCTTTGGGAACACGTATGTGGTGTCACCTGGGTTGGGTACAGAGTCGATTAGTGTATATTAGAAAGGTGCTAGGATGCTTCCTTCTAAGAGTTATTACCCACCCTTTTCTAGCCTTTTCTAGCATGACATATCCTACGTCATAAAATACACCTCGATTTTGGTGTCTATACCTATGTTATAAAGGGTATGAGGAATCGATTGGTGTATATTAGAAAGGGTGCTAGGTTGGTTTCAAGCTGAGCCGAGTTAATTATCCCCACCCCCCTTTCACAACCCTTCTGGTGCGATATATCGTAGCATCTTGACGAATACATCAAATATTTGTATCAGTGTACATAATCAGTACTGTTGGAATCGATTCCTGTGGTTTACGACGAAATCGATTCATTCCTAACAAGAGTTAGTATTAGATATTACCCTACCCCCCTTTTCTAACATTTTTGTTTCTTGAGCTATGAAGCCGAGCTCGGTGTTGTCTAGTATGTTTTGAAGTATGCCGAGTCGATTGCCGCTATTGCCGAGCGTGGCGTTTCAGCCGTTGCGTTTTTAGAACGCCCCAACATGCGTTTTTCGTAGATGGCGTACCCTTCGTCAAAAACCTATCATGACGGGTGTCAAACAGGGTAGAATGTCTCAAAAATAAGATTCCCGTAGTTACTTTCCCGAACGCCAGAGTCCCCAGGAGGCCCCAGCCGGGGGTCATTTATGGGTAAAGAAATGACACAAAATGACATATCTTAGCAAAAGAGGTGTTAGAGTCATCGTATCTTCTTCAAACTTGGTATGTCTCTTCCTTATATGTTGCAACATTATTGCATCCAATGTTTCAAAGCCGCTACGTCAAAGGGAGTGGGGGCCACCTATAGAAAATTAAAAATAGACCCAAAGCTGAAAAGTGGTGAGGTCATATAGAGAATAAATGAAATAGAATGGTTATATTAAAACTGGTGGCGAAACCATATGGGCCAGGCTTCAGGAGGCTGAGTGGTTGCGGTGCCCGAGATGAATTCAGTCCCTACCACATATTAAGAACAAATGAGGTGTCTCATATATGTTTTCAATGAATTTGTAGGAATTCAAACACGAGGGGTTTCAGTTGGCATAACTGATTCTTCTAGCTTCTAACGATATGTCCTACATCTTAGAACACACCCCATATTAATGCCTACCCTATGTTATAAGGTATATAGAGTCGATTGGTATATATATATATATTGATGCTTCCTTCTTCTACCAGTTAGTACCCAACCCTTTTCTAGCACTTCTAGCAATGACATGTCCTACGTCATAGAGGCTTACTGCTATTAGTGATACCTATGTTGAGGTATGAGGATTCGGTGATGTGTATTGAAGTTGTTAAGGATGGTTCCTTCCTTCTACGATTGACCCCTTTAGGTCGCTTAGCCCCCCTTTTCGATGTTTTGACCTTGATATTTCGGTCTTGGCCTTGATATTTCGACCTTGATACCATATCAAGACCTGAAATTGACCTTTCATAAAAGTTCGTGAGGGATTAAGTGAGATTAAGTCGAGCACATGTAGGTACCTGACACAGTACCTGTTGTAGGGAACTGTCCTAACATGAGGTCATGTAGGTATTTGCCCCTAACTTAAGTCCCTGTATGTTACTGTCCTAACCTCACACCTACACCACCTACACACACACACACACACACACACACACACACACTCAATATTTTGATGCCTCAACTTTGATGCCTCAGCTTTGATGCCTCAACTTTGATGCCTCAGCTTTGATGCCTCAGCTTTGATGCCTCAGCTTTGATGACTCATCTTTGATGCCTCAGCTTTGATGACTCATCTTTGTTACTGAAAAAAAGAAGGAGGAGGAGGGAGTATTAAGAAGAAAGAAAGAAAGAAGAGAGAAAAGAGAAGAAAAGAGAGAGAGAAGAGAAAAAGAAAGAAAAGAAAGAAAAGAGAAGAAGAAGAAGAAAGAAAGAAGAAAGAAAGAAAGAAGAAGAAGAAGAAGAAAGAAGAAGAAGAAAGAAGAAGAAGAAGAAGGAAAAGAAAGAAGAAAATGACGGAGCATATGAGCCGGAGCCAGAGCCGGAGTTTGTGATGGCAGAGTCAGACTGGAATTCTGGCTCCAGTTGCATATTGAGTCAATTGAGATGTGTTTATATATATATATGTTTCAAAGAACATAGATTCCGAATTTTTGGGTTTCGTAACCCCAAAAGTGAGTTCGAGGACCCCTTGAGTGGATCCTCAGCTGGAAAAAAAAGAAAATTACAGAGTACAGGACAGAGAAAAGATGAAGGAAGGAAATAGAAGTTTCGTAAGATAGAACAAATGAGTCATTGGAGCTATCGGTGTCGGCACCGGTGCAGGGCCGATGCGGTGCCGAGTTAGTAAATATGTGCTTATCACTATAATATTAGGGTGTTTATATATGTTTTCAGTGATGTAGAATATGAATAACATAGTTTCAATACACTCAAAGGTGTCTAGGGACACCAATTGAGATGGGGGCCGAACCCAAAATGTGGTTTTACCCTTTTAAATGAAATTTAAAAGGATATAAGTTAATATTACATAGACTTACGCTCTATCAGCAGCCCCTATGTTGCATAAATATATGTAACAACCGCCCTATGCTGCATAAATATATGTAGCAACATCCCTATGTTGTACAAATATATGAAACTTAATACAGAGAACTTAAGTGGTACTCTCTTAGTCATACACAATGGTATTCATATGTTGCACAACTGAGATATTCAAGTCAAAACTTGAACTCGACTTGTTTAATGTATGCTATATCAAGTTTTAATTAGATGTGTGTGTGTGTGTGTGTGTGTGTGTGTGTGTGTGTGTGTGTGTATGTGGAATGTGTATGTGTGTATGTGTATGTTTAGTTAGAGGTCGTATACATAGTCTTACATTTTTATTTTCAAACTGAGGCATTTTATTTATAGAAAAGCTGTTTCATTACCAAAAGTTAAAGGTCAAAGTTAAAGTTAAAGTTAGAGTTAAAGTTAAAGTTGGAGTCAAGTTAAAGTTAAAGTTAAATTTCCATATTGAAGGAAGGATAAGATTTATATTTTCATGTATTAAATACAAATGTTTTTTGAAAAACATTGTCTTTTGATAGAAAAACATTTTTGTTTTTCGAAAAACATTTTTTTTTGATGTAAAGAAAAACATTTTTATTTTTGAAAAAACATTTTAAAAACATTGAACTTTCTAGAAAAGTTGTTAAATTTCCACAGAAAAACATGATTTAGGGACCCGTAAAGCAATAAACAGTAAAACACTACAGCAAAGCAGCCCCGAGGGCCCCACCCGCCCCACCCCTCATGTTTTACAGCTTGCTGGCTACTCATACCACTATTGCAATAAAAATATAATAATACTACTATTTTTAACGTTTCAATCATATATATTTGTATTTCACATTACCCTTTTTCTAAAACTTTTTAAAAAAAAAACTTAAGACTTAAATAAATATGTTTTAATTTGTAACACTTAAGAGACATGGCGGTAGACCTTTTATATATATATATATATATATATATTTATAAATATATATATATATCTTTCTCTATATATATATATATATATATATATATATATATATATATATATATATATGCTCTTTATATATCATATTTATATATATATAATATATATATATATATATATATGCTATATATAAACAGGCTAACATTAACAAATTTCCATAACAGCAGTAAAGTAACCAACATAGCGCCACAAAACCGTAACATATTTTACATTTTTCATGAATGTCTTTTAACATATCATTGTTAATTTACATTAAGATAGTAATCTTTGACTAATAGAAAAGCATGTTCTAGCCTAACGAATGTAATAAACAAAGAATAATTCGCACACGCGCACACACACACACATACACACACACACACACACCTTATGCACACACACACACACACACACACACAAACACACACACACACAGGAATATTTGGCAACATAACAAAAGTTTTCATTAATAAAGCTAACATATCACCTAAACTAAGAATATAATATATTCAACGACAAACCTAACATACTTTAAGCACGAATAAACAGCTAACATTAACAAATTTCATACTTAACAACAGTAAAGTAACCAAAATAGCATACAAAAACGTAACCTATTTGCACTCACTTTTTCATACGTGTCTTTAACATATCAATGTTAATTTTACATATAACTATGTTAATGTAAAATTAACATATCAATGTTATTTTACATTAACATAGTAATATTCAATAAAAAAAGATTTAACGTATCTAACCTAACTATTGTGGCTTAAATAGAATAAATGCAAGACTTCACACACACACACACTTTTACACACACACACACACGATATATGTTAACGTAACAATGTTTTTACATTAATAAAGCCAACATAGCAACACCTGAACTAAGAATATAAATATACAACAACAAAATTAACATACCTTAAGCACGAACAAACTGCTAACATTAGCAAGTTCCATACTTAACAACAGTAAAGAGCTAACATTACATACAAAACGTAACCTATTCACACTTTTTCAAGCATATCTGTGACATATCAATGCTAATTTTACATTAACATGGTAATATTTAGCAAAAATTTTATCATAACCCTGTCTAATTATCATACTGACTAACGAATAAATGCTCCTTACCAAAGTTTTTCGCATTAACATAGTAATATTTAACAAAAAATCATTTTAAGACAGAGCACAACCTTCTACCACGTTCAAATCTAAAACGAATATGACGATAAAATAAGTCTCGAGAGAAAAGATAAGGCAATATTACTGGAACAAACACAAGTCTAAGAGATAAGGGATATTTCAACCAATCACGGAAAGGTATAGGATATTTCGGCCAATCACAGACACAGGGGCAAGCAGATAACGGATATATCCAACATGGAAATAGCATCCAAAGGTTCTTTACACTATATATATATATATATATATATATATATATATATATATATATATATATATATATATATATACTTTACTATATATAATCTAACATATATATATATATACTATATATGGTAGACATATACATAGGATACGCCCCCTATGTAAAATAAAAGAAATCCAAAATAGCATACATAATAAAATATATAAAAGAATACATCTTCCACCGAGAGATACCCCGGGGTTTCACCCCTTGCTAGATGAATCCTCCATGGGGTATCACCCCGAAGGGACGTGTAAGCAGGCTGAGGGCCTTGCCTCCTTCGGAGGGCGGGGCCTCAGCCTGCTCGGAAAGGTAGGGCTTTGCGGCACCTTTTTTACCTTTTCGGGTGAAGCACTATGGGAGACTAAATAAATCTGAAGGAGTGAAACGCCCTGTCTCTCGGTGAAGAAAGATATATTCTTTATATATTTTGTATGTATAACTTTAATTTATTTTATGGGGGCATCACATATGATTTACGCTGCTAACTCATCTTTCTGCTCATAACCAGCCCTTAGCCAGCCAGCAACTCAGCATGTATGTAATATACATACCATATATATATATATATATATATATACTCCATATATATACATATATATGAGTGTAGAACTTTGGTTCTCTTTATCCGTTGTATTTGCCTAATCTGGCGATTGGCACAATATCGCTCTTTGCAGCCTCCAGACTCTGCCGAACGTGTTTATTTGCGCTATCTTTGCTCTCGAGACAGCTGCATCGATCGCGTCGTTTTTAAATTTTTGAACGATGGTGAAAGCCCGTGCCGCATGTTATGCAGCACGGCGAAATGACGTCGTTAGTCAGCCTTGATATTTGAAGTTGCTGTTAAAGCCCACAACTAATATATTACCATGTTGTACAAATTAGCATTAGTCATACGTCTTAACTGAAAAAGACAATCCGTTTTGCGCTGTAATGTTACTGACCGGTAAAAACATGGAACACTGTATAAAGCGGTTGCCGTGTTAGCTAGTTCTGAAGATGTTTATGTTGTAATGGCGCATTGCAGCTCTTTATTTAAACGATGATATCAATATATTGGCTGATGTGAATGTGTGATATATTGTGTCTGTGGCATTTATTCTTAGTTTATACAATAGTTAGGTTAGAATACGTTAAATCTTTGTTAAATATTGCTATGTTAATAGCAAATTAACTATTGATATGTTAAGGAACACGTATGAAAAAAGCCAAACCCGTTTTTATCTTTTAATTGCTGCTGATGCGCCTCAGAGAGCGCTGTTACTTTCGCGCAAAATATATTGGTTTATCTCTTGTCTGTTGGATGATGTGCTGTAGCACGTATGGCTTTGACCCGTTACCAAAATTGGCTGCGTCTTAATGTCGTGTTGATGGTAACACCCGTCTCAGAGCCAGGAATGGCGAAAAAAACCTGCACGGTAAAGCCAGAGGGTGATTCTCCGAGCCATTTTCACTGGCTCGATAAATACACTTGATGTTTTTTATGCTTATTTTCGCTTCCTCTTTCATAATTTTTGAAAAAATTGGTATGGACCTATAAATGATATTTTTATATTTTTAACACAAAATTTGTGTGACGAAATCTGGTGTGTTTTACAAACACATTATTTTATTTCCCAGTTAAATTTTCAGAGGCTTTATTTTGGGGAGAAATTCCTAGTTAATATCGATACTACGATTGTTGAAAAATCGATACTCACACTCTGAGTTTGTCGTGCAGGTTTTTTTCGTCTCTCCTGGTTCTGAAACGTAAGTAAGATATGGTAAGCTACACACGATACTACGATTGTTGAAAAATCGATTTTATTAATGTATTTTTATGAGTATTTTTATAATCGCTGAAGCGATATTTTTTCCGTTTGTAATCACGATTAGTGGAATGAGTAATTCTTTTATTTTAAGAAGTGACTACAGAACAGATTTGCCTTTTTTATTTTATATATATTTTTTTTAATATATGCAACATTTTCTTACAAAGTGAATACGCTGCTTTACCAATATTTTTATTTTTTTTAGTAAAACCAATGTGTTTAGAGTCAGAGGGGAAAATAACAACGTGAGCATTAAATTTAATAAAGGGCCGAAGTAACTATAATGGCTAGGCTAAGACTACCTTTTTTTTTTAATTATAAATTTAAAATCGAAAGTGCAAATATTGCTTCATTCTGTTGATTTACTTTCTGATAATTTGGAAAGTAAATTTGATAAATAGAAGAATAACAAATAGTCTTTCCTGAGTAGGCTAATATATATACCTATAGGCTATATGGTAGGCTAATTGTTACCCAGAGGGTTTTTCACCCCCGATTTTCATGAAAATCACAGGATGCTCTCTAAACAATAATAATGAAGAATAGTGAAACCGAAAATCGTCACTCTCTTTGGAAAAAGATTTGCAACCTCTCAAGTTGTTAAAACACTTAGGATTTTCTGAATTTTGATCACCTTGGGGATATGCTCTAAAAAAATGATAATGAAGAATAGTGAAAATGAAATTGGCAGTCTCTTAAGGAAAAAAGTTACAGCCTCTCAAAGTTTAAAACTTTCCCATAGGCTTTCTTATAAAAAAAAATAGTGGGCCTCGATGCTCGTTTAGAATCATTCTAGTTCAAAGATTATGATACAGATTTGTTAATTCTACAGCGATTACTCTTTATAGTGTATACCCTAACCAAATTTATAACCTGAACTAGAGTCAAATGAGACCTAACCTGGATCAATCAATATTGAAAAGTTCTATGGGAGTTTTAACAGCTTTGAGAGGCAGTAACTTTTTTTCCCCAAAGAAGAACAAGCAATTTTGTTTTCTTCATTATTAATTTTTTAAAGTAGACTATATGCTGTCATTTTCATAAAAATTATTATAATTTTTCATTTGAAGGTTTTAATTTACGAACAGAAACTTAAAAAAAAAAATTTACTTGATAAAATATATACTAATATACCCAAAATGTACGTCAATGCTTTAATTTGCCAAAAACATGCTTACTTACTTTGCATTTAAAAGTGCTTTGTGGATTGTGATTTTCTCTTATGAATGATTTGGTTTCTCTTATCAAAACCACATATAATCCTATCATGGCACTATCCCAACGTTCCTGTTGCCTTTCCAATTACATAAGAATATGCTGCTGAAATCTTTCACCATGTTCTTCACTTATAATCCCTAAATTCTCTTGAAAAAAAGTCAAATGCTTCAGTGTAAATAACATTTTAGGACATTAAGGATATAAGAGACAGTAAAGAAACATAGATCTATTGAGACTATCCCAGTCAACCTACTAACCAAACATGTTCGTTCATGCGAATCCACAAAGCACCCTAGGGGGGGCTTGTCAAATTAATGTACCGTAACTAAAATCCACCAATTTGTAAAAACCAGTCAAAAATATTGATGTACTATATTAATAATATATATAATATATACATATATATATATATATATATACTTATATATATTTATAACTATATATATAACATAATATATATGTATATATATATATATATATATATATATATAATATGAGTACTGAAAATATTCATGCATTGTATTAGGTTGCTGATTCTTCTTTGTGCGGAGTCTAAAATATTAATGTTTTTCATAACTTCCCAAGAAACACTTAGTTTTGGACATCTAATCATGTTGCATGAAGATGCCCAACCCATCATATGCTGTGCATATCAGCGCTTAGCAAATGCTTAGTAGATTAGATTCACACTCAACTGCCTCCTGGCAAAATCATTCCAAATTTAACAAACCCCTATTACTGAATGCATGCTTTCTTCTTTAATTTTCTTATTATGCCCCCTGGTCACCTGTCCATGCTCTACTATGAAAAAATTTGGTCTCTGATTTGTATCCGGCTAGATGTGAAATAATTTTTGGCAGACTTACATGGATGTAATCATAATGTCCCTCTGAAATCGCCTTTCTAGAAAAACATTCTTAACTCCTTCAGCCTCTCCTCCTAGCTCTTACCCTCAAAACCCCTAAAAGTCTGCATCCTTGTTGCTCTATGTTTGCGCTCTCTCTAGCATATCTAAGTCTTTCTTTAAATAAGGGGCCCCAAACTTTGTGCACAATACTCTATTTTTGGCCTAACATAGCTATTTTAAAGTTTACTTATTACTTCCTTGCTTTTGTAAACAACATTGCTATTTATTATGCCCAGCATCTTATTAGCTTTATTCCTTGCTTTACAAGCACTGATTAGCTACTTTCAGAGTCTAGCATAATCCACCTAAATCTTTCTTGGTCTGTCTCTTCAGCAATTGCTGATTACAATAAGTTGAGTTAAAATTTTTATTTGGGTAACCTGAGTGAAGGCACTTTACTAGTAAAGTTCATTTGCCACTTATCTGCCCACCCAAGAGTTTATCAAGATCATTTTGAATCTATATACATCCTTCACTATTCTAACTGAGGTGGCCACTTTAATATCATCTGCAAACTTAACTTGCATTTAGTCTGGTCTAAAAATCATTTATATATATATGAGAAACAATAGTGGCTGGCACTGAGAGCATAGTGGGACACCACTCTTCACTATTTCCCATGATGATTTATTGCCATTTAGTTGTTCACACTGTTTTCTATAACCACTCTTTAATCCAGCCATGTACCACTCCACCTATCCATTACCCAATGGCTTGCTTCATCAGCCCATGTGGGAACACTTAATAAAAAGTTTGCTAAAGTCTAGAATTTATAATATCAACTGGATCTCCTCAATCAATGCAGTCAGTGTATTCTAAAAGGTTTGTCTGACATGACTTACCACTGCAAACACGTGCTGGGGGAGTCAAATACCGCATTATCTTCTGTAAATATTTTCTATATGACCTTTCAGTAAACTTTTCAGGCTTGCTTTACAACCAGAGATATTTAAGCTAACTGGCTTCTATTTAAATCTTCACTTTTCACCTTTTCTTATAAATAGAAGCTGCTGCTATACCATTTCCATTCATCTGGTGCTCACCAAATGTTATAGATAAGCAAAAATTAATCTAGTGCCTTTACCAATGCTGATGACCCTCCTTCAGAGATTCTTACCATATATGTCATCAGGAATGCAGCTTTACTTGGATCAATATGGTCTAGTAAACGTTTAATATCTTTTTTGTCATATTCTGTAAGTCTATTTGTTACATGCATACAAGAACTATTAGTCCCCAAACTATTATCTAATCTTTCCTCAGTAAACACTGAAGAAAAATAAGCATTGAAAATGTAGACCAACTCCTTATCTGAACTCACTAAATTTTCATCAATTTTAATTGGACCAATTGTCCTATTCTTACTTTTAAATTTATAAAAGCTAAAACTTCTTCAGGTCCTTATTACTATTCCTTGCTAAATTAATTTCTGCCTTTCTTATTGACTGGTTAAGTTCGTTTCTATTTTTCCTATAATTTTCTAAATCATCATTCCTATTGCTACCCTTGAATATTTTAAAACATCTACGCTTTTCATTGATTTTATCTCTTATCTCTCTATTCCACCAAACAGGTTTTCTCTTGTGGGTTCATGGACCATCTGGCTCAAAAAGTTATATAGTAGGCTATACAATTTATAAATACAGAATTACTATAGTTCGTATTAGACAAGGAATCCCATTGAATGCCAGAAAAGTTAAAATCGCCCATTATGACTATACCTTTTTCTTTACTGTGGCATGCTGTCTCAATTTCTTTCACAATTTCCGCGTCTAATTCTTGACTCTGGACAGTAGGTCTATAAAATGCCCCTATTCTATATGATTTATTGAACATAAGGATATCTACCCATACTGATTCAATATTATGATTAGTTTTAAAGTCAGTCATTAATACAGATTGAAAATTGCTTTTAACATAAAGCGCCACACCCCCACCCATCTTTCCTCTACGCTGGTATAAATAGTGAATATCCGTCTATTTCATATTCCTGAAAGGAGTCTCCATATAGTTCTTCATTAACCCATACCTCAGTTATGCAAATAATGTCTAGATTCTCATTTATGGTACATAACTAATCAGCTCATCTTGCATTTCTAAGGCTATGAGCATTTGTGTAAAAACATTTGATACTCAAAATGCTGTTATTTTTATTGCTATCATCATTATTTGAACCTGTAACAACACTAGTTTTATTTATATCACCACTATTACAGTTACCATTGCTATTATTGATATCCAGATTTAGCCCATCACCCCTAACTTTACCTAGTTTTTTGATAAACAAGTCTCCAACCTGGTACTGAAAAACTAATACCTTTACATTTCAAGTGAATCATCTGCAAAAGATCTTTATCAGAAATTCTCTCCACAAATCCAAAAACCTGTATTTTCTGAAAACATAATTTCCCTAACACTTTCATTTACACCTAAAGCCTACTCCCCTTTCTGACCTGCACCTAACCTAGGTAAAATCCCAGAAATCATGCACCTATTTCCTACACTAGCTTTCATCTTCTGAGATCAACCTCCTATAATACTGTAATTATTCTTCTGACCTTCTATGTCCCTATATTATTTATTGCTTACATGCACAATCAACACATTATAGAATCAATCTCTCTACATCTATCCTATCCGATAGCCTCATTCTAGGTACCTAGGATAACATACTGTCAGTCGTTTCTTTTATTCTTATTTTGAAATCCTATTTAGGTATCATATCATAGAGTCTCCAATTAACAATGCATCAGTCTTCCCTTAGAAAGCTCATCATTACCATTGGCCTTCTCTGATCCTTCCCCATCTGGAAGACTGTTGAACCTGTTACTGCAGGTCACAGGCTAACTGACTTTCGTGATCCTCATCTTTAAATTATTATTTCTAATTTCTATAACTATATTCATTTGCAGACCTATTATCAACTACTTTATCCTTTTCCCTCTCATCATCCTGCCTAGGTGAATCACTATTCCTATCTACCTCTATATCCCACTCCCTCCTGCGCAAACATCCCTACTAACTTTCCTGCTGCTTCCCTCCTTTCTCAGCTCCAAATACAACTTCCTTCCAATTCATTCATATTTCCTCAGTGCGCAATCTCCTTCCTTAACAACACATTCTCTGCATTCAAAACACAAACAGGGCAGCTATTCAGTATTCACCTCTCACAGTCCCACAGTTATCACACAGAGCATACATACTTTAGATTATTATCAACTATGACATCATTCCATAGCTCTGGTTGTTTATACTAAATTTCTTGCAAAGATATTAAAAAAAAAAGACAAAACTATAGGGTTAGGTATCATGATTGTCAAGATAGGGTAAGATTCTAAAAAAAATAGTAATGAAGTACTGGTATATATATAAAAACAAAAATGGGCAACATCTTTAAGAAAAAAGTTAGTCTCTCAAAGTTTAGCAAAAACCATAGGCTTTTCTTATACTGCAGCTGATTACTGATATGGAACACCATTTTATCACACTTAAGAGACTTAGGCTAATGAATCGCAAAGGCTATAGCTAGCAGATATATTACTAAGCAATGGTTTAAAAAGCGATAGATGAAAATATTTTATTTATGATATACTAATGGTATGGGGGGGAGAGAGTCAATTAATGCAAGTTAAAAAAAAATTGTGATAGCGTTTTAATTTTTCATCCAATCAGTAAGAAATTTTCAGAACATATATAATTGGGGAAGATATACATTTTTTATTTAGATAAATGTTTTGTATACAAAAGTGTTTTGCTGCTAGCAGCTCACTGGAAAATTTGAATTTTGATTGAACAAATTCTGTTAATTTGCTGTCATAATAATTTTTCAGAGGTGAGAAACAGGTCACATCTAGTGGTTGCAAGAAATCAGTACAATGTACTGGTAATCTCATGAGTTATGTTTTTTTTCGGCAAGTTCTATTGTTAAATGGATGTATGGCTCAAATTACCATCTAATTTTACTAGCAAAGGTCAGTCAGTGACTTGTTCGACAAAGTTTTCAAAACATTCTTCAAACACTTCTGCTGTCATTCACCCTTTTTTAGTTGTATGATAACAAGTGTTTTCCAACATGCATTTTACTTCACTAATCCACCCTTTCATTCTCCTACTACCTTTAAAAACAATCATTGGATGCAGAGATTTACCAGCTGCAGAACAACATGCCAGGAATGTTATATTCTCTTTTCCACATCCATAAGTTACTCTAATTGTCTTCTTGCCTACTGTGCCAATCACATTTCTTTTGCTTGGGTCTAGGCAAAACCCAGTCTCATCTACATTCCAAATACATTCAGGCCTATCCTTGATTCCAAGTTCTTCCATCTTCTCCATTTTCTCAATGACTTTCCATTTATCATATCTCTTAGAGCTGCCTTAACATCATTGCTTTGATATTTTTTTGAAGGGGAACATTTTTTGGGCATTTTGAAATATTGTTTTTGTTTTTTAATTATTAATAGTTACTTAATTCTGTGAAGATTATGATTATATATATATATATATATATATATATATATATATATATATATATATATATTATATATATATAAATATATATATATATATACAATATATATATATATATATATATATATATATATTTCCATTTTTAATTCATATAGGAGTTAAAAATGGAAATACCATTTTAAAAATTGAACAGAGTAAAAATGGAACATTTGGTATTTCCATTTTTACTCCAGAATTTAAAACACCCACAGAAAAAAAGGAATGACCCCCCAAATTTGTAGGGGAAGGCAAGGCAACTAGACCTCTTATTGGTCACTTATAGATACCCCTACTGTTCCATTTTTACTCAGAGATTTCTGAAATTCTAACAATTTTGGCTCCTACAGACCCTTAGTTGTCAGAGTCAAACTCTTAATGTTTCAATTACATTTTCACAGTATATGACATTAGAGGGCAATACTTATACATGGGTACATAAAATTGGATGGTACTAATATATATTATAGTATAAGGATTCGCCTATTTGAAGTATATCTTACTTTTCAAATAAGTTGTTTACTTCAATTTTTATAGGGCTGTTCCTTTTTTACTCCAGACTTGGAGTATATCCATTTTTACCCGACCTGACTATATATATATATATATATATATATATATATATATAAAATATATATATATATATATATATATATATATATATATATATATATATATATATATATATATATATATCTTATATATATATATATATATATATATATATATATATATATATATATATATATATATATATATATATATATATATATATATATATATATATATATATATATATATATATATATATATATATATATATATATATATATATATATATATATATATAATAATAATAATTTATATTTATAATAGAAAAAAAACAACATAACATATATGCTCTTCTTTAACTCTTTCATAATATATATATATATATATATATATATATATCGCAATTATTTAGAATATTTTTTTAACAACTCAAAAATGAAAAATCATGATATTTTTTTTTTTATTATTCATCTAATCAGCATAATTTTCTAATGAGTAAATATAATTGTGCAAAAAGTTGTTTAATATACACCTTATAAATACAAAACTACTATGGTCCATATTAGACAAGGAATTCCATTGAATGCCAGAAAAGTTAAAATCGCCCATTATGACTATACCTTTTTCTTTACTGTGGCATGCTGTCTCAATTTCTTTCATCATTTCCATGTCTAATTCTTGACTCTGGCCAGGAGGTCAATAAAATGCCCCTATTCTATATGATTTATTGTACATGAGGATATCTACCCAAACAGATTCAATATCATGATTAGTTTTAAAATCAGTCATTAATACAAATTGAATATTGCTTTAAACATAAAGCGCCACACCACCACCCTTCTTTCCTTTTTGCTGGTATAAATAAAGTCAATATTTGTCTATTTCATATTCCTGAAAGGAGTCTATACAATTCTTCATTAACCCATGCTTCAATAATGCAAAATATGTCTAGATTATCATTTATGGTATAACTAATCAGCTCATCTTTTTTATTTCTAAGGCTATGAGGATTTGTGTAAAAGCATTTGATATTCAAAATTGTTAATTTTATTGCTATCATCATTATTTGAGCCTGTAAAAACACTAGTTTTATTTATCTCACTACTATTACAGTTACCATTCCTATTATTCATATCCAGATTTAGCCCATCACCCCTAACTTTACCTAGTTTTTTGATAAACAAGTCCAAACTGGTACTGAAAAGCTCAACACCTTTACGACTCAAGTGAACTCTGTATACTGCAAAATTATCTTTGTCCAGAAATTTTCTCTACAAATCCAAAAATCTAATATTTTCTGAAAAACATAATCTCCTAACCCTTTCATTTACACCTAAAGCCCTACTCCCCCATTCCTGACCTGCACCTAACCTAGGTAAAATCCCAGAAATCATGCACCTTCTTCCACTAGCTTTCATCTTCTGAATCAACCTCCTATAATCTGCTATTAATTCTTCTGACCTTCTATGTGCTATATCATTTGTACCCACATCCCCAATCACATTTGAATCAACATTTGTAAACTTAATCTCTCTCTCTATCCTATCCACAATATCACTCACTCTGGCACCTGGATAACATACTCTCATTCGTTTCCTTTTATCCTTATTTTGAAAAGTCCTATCAAGGTATTGTATCTTAATCTCTCCAATTAGCAATGCCTTAGTCTTCCCTTTAGAAAACTCAACATTACCATTGGCCCTCTCTTATCCTTCCCCATCTGGAGGACAGTCGAACCTGTTACTGCAGGTCACAGGCTGACTGACTTTCGAGATCCTAATTTTATTATTTCTATTTTCTACAATTCTCCATTCATCTGCTGGCGAAGGAGGAGATTGTTTGAGTGTGTGGTGCATCGGGTTGAAGAGGGCAATGGAGCATGGTGGTTGGGGTGCTTGAGTTTTGGCAAAGAATTTTGTGGCTATCATGTCTTGGTGTATGTATATGGGTAGTATTTTGGTTTCTTCGTGTAAGTGTTGTGGTGGTGTAGTTGATGGGCATCCTGTTATGATTCGTAGTGCTTTTTTTTGTGTTGTTTGGAGTTTCTTTATGTTTTTAATCAGAAGTGGGTGCCAAGTTGGAGAGGTGTAGTTTAGAGTTAGACAAATGTATTGTTTGCATATGGTGGTGGACGTCTGTCTGTTGTTTGTGAAGTCTGTGCTAGCTATGAAATTATGTTGTCAGTGTGTTTTGTAAAGGTGAGATGAGTGTCAAGTGTTACTCCGAGGATTTTGGAGGAATAATATATATATTTTTTATTTTTATATATATATATATATATATATATATATATATATATATATATATATATATATATATATATATATATAAATAAAAAGTTGATAGCATTGTGTGGTTAGGTAATAGGTATATTATTTGTTATGATTTAGGAAGTGAGTAACATGATGATAATTATTCAAAATATGATTTTGCCAGTTTGTTTTATATAATAATGTTCAATAGCTAACATTATATACAACATTTGAAAAATTTCTAAATTCATGGCTTGATTGCAGCATTGAATTTTTTAAGTTGGGACATTAAATTTTTAGTATCTATAAAAAAAATTTCATGCTTCAAGGATGATAGCAAAACACAATTATAAATTATTTTTTTAACTTGGCAAACAAATAAGTAAAAAAAAAAAAATTTGAGGTGCCTGTGACTTCCAATATGACAAAAATTTAGGTTATCGTATTTTTCCAACTAAGACTTTGAATAAAGTAGTTTGTTTTAGATCTTTCAACCTCGGAGTAATTCTGAAATTTGAAAATAAGAGATGGTATAAAGCGATATGGCCCAGTCAGAAACAGCCTAATTTCAATCCCTCGTTCATACAATTTAATAAAAAAGAAACAGACTGTCGAATAGTACCATAAGTAACTAAAAGTCATCACAGTGTATATAAGGACGCAACTCATTTAAAAAAAAGAAATACTAACACAACTGTGACATTTAAATGGGTCAAAACACCTTTGACTATAATGAGCATTCAAATCAATATGAAATAATAACTTAATGCTGAAAAAAAATATATATTAATATCTATTATATATATATATATATATATATATATAATATATTATATATATTATATTATATATATATATTATATATATATATATATATATATATATTATATATTATTATATATATATTATATATTATATATAATCCTAAATATATATTTGGATTAAAAGAATTAGAATTTACGCAAAAGTGTTAGTTTTTCTTTTTTTTTTAATGAGTTGGTCCTTTATCTTACACTTGAAATGACTTAGTTACTTTGGTAACTCATTCGACAGTCATTTTCTTTTTTTTATTGAAATTGTATGACCGAGGGACTTGAAATTAGGCTGTTTCTGACTGGGCCATATCGCTTTATACCATCTCTTATTTTCAAATTTCAGAATTACTCCGAGGTTGAAAGATCTAAAACAAACTACTTTATTCAAAGTCTTAGTTGGAAAAATATGATAACCTAAATTTTTGTCATATTGGAAGTCACAGGCACCTCAATTTTTTTTTTTTTTACTTTTTTGTTTGCCAAGTTAAAAAAATAATTTATAATTGTGTTTTGCTATCATCCTTGAAGCATGAAATTTTTTTTATAGATACTAAAAATTTAATGTCCCAACTTAAAAAATTCAATGCTGCAATCAAGCCATGAATTTAGAAATTTTTCAAATGTTGTATATAATGTTAGCTATTGAACATTATTATATAAAACAAACTGGCAAAATCATATTTTGAATAATTATCATCATGTTACTCACTTCCTAAATCATAACAAATAATATACTATTACCTAACCAAAATGCTACAAGCTTTTTATTATATATATATATATCATCTTTTCTCCATATATATATATATATATATTATATATATATATATATATATATATATATATATATATATATACTCCCAAAATCCTCGGAGTAACACTTGACACTCATCTCACCTTTACAAAACACACTGACAACATAATTTCATAGCTAGCACAGACTTCACAAACAACAGACAGACGTCCACCACCATATGCAAACAATACATTTGTCTAACTCTAAACTACACCTCTCCAACTTGGCACCCACTTCTGATTAAAAACATAAAGAAACTCCAAACAACACAAAAAAAAAGCACTACGAATCATAACAGGATGCCCATCAACTACACCACCACAACACTTACACGAAGAAACCAAAATACTACCCATATACATACACCAAGACATGATAGCCACAAAATTCTTTGCCAAAACTCAAGCACCCCAACCACCATGCTCCATTGCCCTCTTCAACCCGATGCACCACACACTCAAAAATCTCCTCCTTCGCCAGCAGATGAATGGAGAATTGTAGAAAATAGAAATAATAAAATTAGGATCTCGAAAGTCAGTCAGCCTGTGACCTGCAGTAACAGGTTCGACTGTCCTCCAGATGGGGAAGGATCAGAGAGGACCAATGGTTATGCTGAGTTTTCTAAAGGAAGAATAAAGGCATTGCTAATTGGAGAGACTAAGATACGATACCTTGATAGGACTTTTCAAAATAAGGATAAAAGGAAACGAATGAGAGTATGTTATCCAGGTGCCAAGAGAGAGAGAGAGAGAGAGAGAGAGAGAGAGAGAGATTAAGTTTACAAATGTTGATTCAAATGTGATTGGGGATGTGGGTACAAATGATATAGCACATAGAAGGTCAGAAGAATTAATAGCAGATTATAAAGGAGGTTGATCTCAGATGATCGAACAGCTAGTGGAAGAAGGTACATGATTTCTGGGATTTTACCTAGGTTAGGTGCAGGTCAGGAATGGGGAAGTAGGGCTTTAGGTGTAAATGAAAGGGTTAGGAAATTGTTGATGTTTCAGAAAATTTTAGATTTTTGATTTGTGGAGAAATTTCTGGACAAAGAATAATTTTGGCAAGTATCACAGAGTTCACTTGAGTCGTAAAGGTGTTGAGCTTTTCAGTACCAGTTTAGAGACTTGTTTATCAAAAAACTAGGTAAAGTTAGGGGTGATGGGCTAAATCTGGATATGAATAATAGGAATGGCAACTGTAATAGTAGTTAGATAAATAAAACTAGTGTTTTTACAGGCTCAAATAATGATGATAGCAATAAAAGTAACAGCATTTCAAATATTAAATGCTTTTACACAAATGTTCATAGCCTTAAAAATAAAAAAGATGAGCTGATTAGTTATACCATCAAGGAGAATCTAGGCATTATTTGCATAAGTATAGAGAGAGACTCCTTTCAGGAATATGAAAGACCAATATTCACTTTATTTATATCAGTGTAAGGAAAGATGGATGTTTATGTGGCGCTTTATATTAAAAGCAAAACTCAATCTGTTTTAATGACTAACATTAAAACTAATCATGATGTTGAATCTGTGTGAGTAGATTTCCTTATGTACAATAAGTCATACTGAGTAGGGAGTCTAGGGACATTTTATAGACCTCCTGGCCAGAGTCAAGAATTAGATGTGGAAATGTTGAATGAAATCGAGACAGCATGCCACAATAAAGAAAAAGTATAATTGGTGATTTTAATTTTCCTGGCATTCAATGGGATTCCTTGTTTAATATAGACCATAGGAGTTCTTGTATTTATAAATTGTATACTATACAACTTTTTGAGCCAGATGGTTCATGAACCTTCAAGACACAATGCACTGTTAGACTTAATATTAACTGACTATTAAAGTATGGTAGATGAAGCTAGAGTTGAGGAGAATTTAGGAATTAGGGACCATAATATAATTAGATTTAACATGAATGTATTCTGGGGCCCAAATTGCAAGTTAATAAGGAAAAGATCTTAGATTTCCAAAATGGCAAATTTTACAAATTTGAGACATGCTTAGTAAATTGACCAAAACTGTTTTATCATGTGGGAACATTTTAAACAAATTTTCATGAATAGTCAGTATGTTTTATAAACCCATTAGGGTGGTGAAGAGAAAACCTGTTTGATGGAAGAGAGATAAGAGAAAATTAACGAAAAGTTCAGATGTTTTAAAATATTCAAAGGTAGCAATAGGAGGGGTCAGGGTATGATTAAATTATAGGAAAAATAGAAATTGAAATTAATTCATAAAAATGGCAAAGAGAGAGGCAGAAATTAATTTAGCAATGAATTGCATAAGGACCTGATGAAGTTTTTTAGCTTTCTTAATTTAAGGAAGTTATAAATTTAAATTGATGAAAATTGTAGTGAAAATCATGGAAGAAGCTGCAACATTTTTAATCCTTAGTTTGCGTCAATGTTTATTGAGGAAAGATTGGATAATAGATTGAGGACTAATAGTTCTGGTATGCTTGTAATAAATAGACTTTACAGAATTTGAATTTGAGGTTAAAAAAAAAGCTGCAGGTCCTGATATAGCTATATGGTAAAATTCTGAAGGATGGTCAGGTTAGCAGATTTCCAAAGGCACTGTATTGACTTTCTTTAGCGATCTATAATATTTGGTGAGGGTACCAGGTATGACTGGAAAACATCATATGTTGTGCCAATTTACAAAAAAAGTAGCAGGGATAAGAAGATTTGGAAAATTATAGGTCAGTTAGCTTAAAATCTTGTTCCCAAAATTTTGGGTCAGTTACTGAAAGGTCAATATAGAGAAATATTTGGAGATAACAAAGTATTATATCTCCCGCATGGTTTTAGAAAGGGTCGGTCATGTCAGACAAACCTTTTAGAGAAAATTTATGGAAAACATTACTGAATGCATTGACTGAGGAAATCCAGTTGAATATTACAGTCTTCCCCCATGAATTCGGTCTTGCTACTGCGGGTTGGGAAAAGATAAAGAAAGAAAAGACTCTAAGTGCAAAGGATAAATTAGAATTGTTTACCAAAGAGATATTTACAGTACTTAGGCTTGATCAATTATATAAATAAATAACAAAAAAATTATCTCCAAATTTATAAAGATTTATTACATTGTATATTTTAATTTAAAATCTTTTGTTCAGTTTAAGACAAATATACAGCATAATACATTAATATACTAAAGCGCATTATTAACTAATAAATAAAAAATATTTTAAACACATACACAGTAGATATTTATGTCAGACAAGTTATTTCAGCGAGTTATTAATGATAATAATACTAAAGCTATTTTATTCACCATATACAAAGGTAAAAAATTTTAAAAATTATGATATCAGGGGGGTTAAAGTTATATATTTGTGATGTCACATATAATGCAGGGGTCAGGGAACCTAACCTGCACATTCTGCAAGGGACGACTATATATCAGCAATGCTTTTGATATGGTTCCCCCACATAAGGCTGATGAAAAGTTTATTGAATTGTGGTAGTAGGTGGGAGTGGTACTTGTTGGATTAGATGATTGGTGGAAAGAAAAACAGTGTGACAACTAAATGGCAATAAGTCATCATGGGAATCAGTGAAGAGTAATGTCCCACAGGGTTCAGTGCTGGAGCCACTATTATTCCTCATACATATAAATGATTTAGACTATGAGCTTAAATGTCAAGTTGAAAGTAACACTTATATCGTAATGGCTATGTCTAAGAAATAGTGATGAACTGTATAAAGATTCAAATAATCTGGTGACAAACTTCTTGGGGTGGGTTAGATAAGCGGCAAACATGAATTTTAATAGTAAAAGCTGTAAGGTTCTTTACCTCTAGAGTACTCAAACAAAAGTTTTAACTGCAATATGAATGGGAATTGGTTGGTCTGTGAACCAAGAAAAAGATGCGTCTGTAATTATAAGCTAGTAATTTAAAAGTAGCTTAATTGGTGTAATTTTTCCCAAATGTATGAATCCACATTTTTTGCAGCAATTTTTGACAATGATTTCTGCTGAACTACAAAAAGATTTTTGCAAGCGGTTTTCACTAAAATACTTGCTTATAATATAGTTTTTGAAATAACTCAAAAATTGCAGCAATATATGGTTAAATTTTTTTATTTGATTTTCCAAAATTTCAATTTTTTTTTTTCTTTCCTATATAAAAAGTTATCTGATACATACAAAAGTTATTATATTTGCATGAACCATACATCAAAATGCAGTGCAATGTAACCTAATTAATAAAATTTGAAACAAGAAAATAAAAAAATATATATATATATAGTATATATATTAAAATCAGTGTAACTAGTGACTTGGCAAACTAAAAAATTGTTCCAAAGTCAAAAGAAAAAAAAAAAAAACATAATGGTAAAGGTCAAGAAGTGAACCTGTGGAGTAGAATGGGCCCAAACATGTTGTATATACAACAAATTTAACTTAAATAAAAATGTGTATCTTGCCAATTTCTACAAGCTGTAAAAGTTTAATTTAATCTTGTGCAATAAATAAGTTATAATATATATATAGCTATTTGATTTTTTTTTTTTTGGCCAAAAAAAAAAAAAAAAAGGAAAATCTCTCAACATTTTTATTTATATATCCGATTATTACAAAATTTTCAGGCATGTATATATAATTGGGGAAATCAACCCATATATTTTGTTTAAATAAATTTTTGGTATATTACGTCAGGCGGGTGACTTGGACCACTTTAGGTCTAACTTCGATCTCCGACTTTCCCCTAATTCCCTTCCCGGACTTTTAGGTTCTTCTGAAAATCGGCTAAACAACTTCCATTTGTCACACAAATTGAAATTGATGATAATTCTAATAATAATAGTTTATTAAAGTTTAAATAAAGCTCATTCAGACTCACCTTGGAGGGGTGAATCGGACACACCTTGAGGGGTGAATCGGGCCATCTGTTTAAATTCCTCTTTGATGTATAAATTCAATTTTTTATTTTAATTTTTATTAATATAATATTTTTTATCATATTTTAAAATTCTGGATAAGTATTATAATGTCAATAATGAATAACATAAAAATAAGATAAAAATGAATGGCCCAATTCACCCCTCTTGTGGGACAATTTTGACACTTTTTGAATCGTATTTTTTATATTTTATTTCACTTTTTATTTAATTTTTACTTAATATAGTAACTATTTATTATATTAAATTAGCTATGCATAATATAAATGTCAATAATTTAATAATTAATAAAAATAAAGAAAACAAGATAGACTGATTCACCCATCATCAATTTTTACGGCAGGGTGAATCGGGCCAAGTTAGGCCCCGTCATTTAGCCAATAGTATTGTTGGAACAAAAATTTACCTTTGCAATTTAAAGCTAACATACTCAAGTGTTTACACTGAAAAAATAATTAAATCCATCACAATTTTTCATTTTATAACAAAGTTTAAAAAAACTCACATTTTTCAAAAGTGAAAATCTTTTGAAGGCCAAATTATATAAATTTGATTATATTTTTTAAAACATATTTAAGAACTCTCTTAGAATTAAAGATACCTAAATAAGACAATGGAAAATTGAAGGTATTAAAGAGCAAAAAAAAAAAAAAAAATTTTTTATTTATTATTTAGAGTGGACCGAATCACCCCTCTGAAAAAGGTGGGCCTGGTCACCACGCCGACGCTACCAAACAGTTTTGCCGCTACTCATGGGGAAAACTAATAAAGTTGAGTTATAAAAGCTATAAAAATTTCATTCCCATCAGATGAATAAAAAATATGTTGCGTGACACCAATCATTAAAAAAAAAATTTTTGGTAACTCAAAAATGGAAAAATGTGCTGAATTTTGCAGATGACGATTAATCATCCCATCACTAGTTCCTATTTATTCCTAAATAAAAGTTAATAATTTTTAATCTACTGACTTTTTTTTATTAAAACAAAAATTGTAGATCAACATAATCATTGGCAGAAACTTTAAATTAATTTATTATCAATTAAGTTATTAATTATATGATTTTTCAGTAAAATTGAACATTTATTGTTGAATTCCAGAACAAATTTAAAATTTATGAACAATTTCTCATATGAAATAAGTTTGTTTTTGTCATACCTTTCATCGAGGTTATTATTACTGAAGCAGAGTCTTGAGTTAGTACATTTTATGCATCAGACTCCAGTCACTCCACAGACCTAATGTTATAAGTTTTAATTATTCTTTCTAATGTGCTTTCATTTACTAACAACATTTTAAAAAAAAATCAAAGTTCATTTTGTCAAGAAGTGTAATTATATTTTAGTTTAATATTACAGACTCTGAGTTTTGCTATACCGTATTTATGCTAAGTAGTTTGAATTGAAAACTTAAGATTTTGAAAAATTCAAGATAATAAATCTAAATTGAAAGTTATTTTGCTCTGTCCTGTTCTTCTTACGTTGTTGTTTCCATTATTTAAGGTTTGATTAAAATATAAAAAATTTTCCTTTTCCCCTTCAGTCTGTTAAAAATAGCTAAAACATATTTTGTGCTTAGGTTATTTTCAGTCTGTTCTACATTTTGTGTATCTGTGTTTTGATTGAAATTTATTTTCTTCATTTTCAGGAATAACATTCAACCACAAGAATTTAATCTTGTCATTGGTTGATTTTCTATATATATAAAAGAAATTGTCTATATAAAAGAAATTGTCTAAATGGCACCCAATGCAAACAAAAGTATTGATACTGAAACGAGAGGCGTAACAGATATAGTTTCAGAAAACAAAAATGATAATAGTATTATTGGCCTCAAAGAACTAATTGATGAAGAAATGGAAGTTGAAAGTTTAAAAATGAAGAATTTGCATTTGAAAAAACAGATTTATGTATTTCAGAGACTAATGAAAGATGAAAAGAAGCTTTCAGAACTACTGTCCAAACTTGAAAAGGAGAATTTGATTAAAGAATAGGTTTAGTAAAATATATATATATATATATATATATATAGTATATAATATAATATATAATAATATATAAATAGTATGTTTATATAGTATAATATATAATATTTATCATATTTATATTTATATATATATATATATATATATATATATATATATATTATATATTATATATATATATATATATATATATATATATATATATATATATATATATATATATATATATATATATATATATATATATATTTTCACCAAAATAACAACAACAGTATCTTGTGGGCGCAAATCAAATTCAAAGCCTTGTAAGGTTAAATGGAAACGTCCAACTACGATCAGTATATATTGTACAAATAAACAAAGAAGATGCTAGATCCCAAAATTAGGTCCACTATAAAAGGTGCCTAAAAACAAGAATAAAAATAATAAATAAAAAATCCAAAGAGGGCAGTCATAAAAAAATTTACATTTAAACCTTTTGTGAAAAAGATTATTATAACAAAATATTTAAGCAAATTTTTTCACAAATTTATGACATAAAATATTGATCATTAAATTTAAGATAAGTGAAAATAAAGGTATCTTTTCGTGATAAAAAAAAAATTACATTAAGGAAATAAATTTCAAATAAATAAATATTAAAACAAGTTATCTTAAAAGTTTTTAAAAAAATGACACAGTAAATTTAAAATTAAAATTGAAATGAAATTCTCTTCTCGATAAGATACATCAATTGAAATAAATTTATTGAAACAAAAATTTGGAGCCAAGTTAATTTATGAATTTACAAACAATATATAAAAGAATCTAAGTTGAGAATCTTATTTGTGGCTGAAGTGTAGAGTGTAGATGGAATTGTAAGTTATATCATAGTTTAAAATAGATTCCAACAGCAAGTGGTATGTTCTAATAAAAAAAACCGAGGGTGAGGAGCTTGAATAAAATGACAAAAAAAACGGGAGGAAATTTGCGTAATATTCTTTAGAGGTGCAAAGGATGTATAGGTGGGAGAAAAATTATATAAAATATAAATCTAAAAACTAACATTATTATTTGTTTTTAATAATTATTATTATTTATTAATTACTACTATGCACTGTCACTCTATCTATTGTTATGATTTTATTCATTATTATTATTATTATCTATTATTCATTATTAATTCATATTATGTATTCGTTGCCGTCGGAAGAAGGAAGTTATCAATATTGTGGCTCTTATGGCTATTATTATTAAGGGCCTCACTCTCAAATCTATAAGGGAAATATCACATACAAAAGATAAAAAGAAAAGCCAGAAAACATTCTCAAAAAAGAAGACTCTACATTAAAAGTTTAGGATAAAAATTGAAAGGATGGAGCTTGGTAAGACGATAACAAGGTGGAAGAAAATACATATAAATTAACATAAGAGCAGAGTGGAAATTCGTAGGTCACTAATAAAGGGAGTCAAAAAAAATAAATGTATTTAAGTGGTTTAAAAAAACCGGGCATGAATTGGAGGTGACACAATTTATTTTCACTTTGGAAATAAAGCTCGTGAGAGGGTTTATTTAAAATGCTGGGAGAAAACACCAATGAAGAAAAATATCAAAAAAAAAATTTGGTTAAATTAAAACCAAATCATCACTGTTTTATAAAAATTTAAATAAAGGAAATAAATCTTTAGAATTCTAAAAAAATGAAAAAGGGAAAATTGAGAAAAAAAAAAATCAAATATTCCAATGAGATATTTTGTAGACGAATTTTCTAAAGAAAAACAAATCTTTTTTAAACTAAAAATATATCGACTAAATGTAAAAGTTTTTGGTGGTGAGGAAAATAAATGTATTAAAACCAAATAAATTTTGAACTCACCAGAAAATCACAATGAGAACAAGTGATAAATAACTAAACTGTTCAGTACCATTCCTTGAATCAGTATGAATATGGGAAATATTAAGAAATTACTTTTGGGGTTGAGAAGGAATTGGGAGAGGGGGATTGATTTGTACTCCAGTTTCTTGATATGAGAGTTTATGAAAAATAAATAAGATAGTCCGAAACAAAAATAATAAATTTAATAAATGCGGACTTTGAATTTGTGATAAACGAATTTTGAGCCTATGTGAGGAAAGAAATATAGCGAGAAAAAAAAAATCAAAGGCTGATATACTTTATCAATGGCGTCCAAATAGAGATAGTAAGATAAGAAGAGGAAAATATCTCTTTTCCTTCTTCTTTTATTAGATTTAACAAGATATGTTAATATATATTATATATATTTGTTTTTATAATATAAATTATTATATTATATATATATATATATTATATATATATATATATATATATATATATATATATATTATATATTATATAATAAAATATAATATAATGAATTAGCTGGGAGAGGGTATATATATATATATATTAGTCTGTTGAGGCACATAGTTTAGTATACTGTATATAATAAATATTTGTTGCTAGGTAGATTTTGGAATTTAGTGTCTGTGTAAGTTGTGGCATTATTGAAATATTAAGAGCATCACTGATTGTATTGAAGGTGGGTAAAGATCCGGTTTAGATTTTCTGCAATCATTTATCAAGAAATCATTGATGTAGTACTATACCATAGTATATATAATTGACTAAATTTTTATTATGTGGTAGTAATAAAGCTCTGTACCTATTTAGTTTTTTAATTCACGAATTTGTTTATTTCATGTTGTTATTATTATTTTTTATTTATTATTTTCCAGCTCTATCTTCCATATTATTTAGACCTATTTATTTTTTTTTTCACAGTCAGTTCTATTTTGCATATTAATTTGACTTTATATATAATATATTAATATATATATATATATTATAATAATATATAGTATAATATATATATATATATATATATAGTATATATATATATTTATTTAATATTATATATATATATATATGCTATATATAATCTTAATATTTATAAACTTTGTTTTTTCTTTCTTTGGAGATTTTTTTTCATGGGCTTTTATGTCAGGAAAAGTGTAGGAAATTTAAAAATTTTGTCTATTGACTACGAATTTATATGATTTTTGCACATCCCATTTTTGCATCTAAATTCATTTAAGCTTTGATGGAATTCATATATACCTTATTAATAAATTAGATAAAGCTGAATGTAATGCTGCGAGTGTTTCTTTAAAATTTACATTTATATTTTAACAATCCTCAAAAAAGAAAAAAACCAAAATATCATTATTTTTGTCATCAATATTTTTTCTTTTAACTATGACTACTACTAGTTCAAGTAATCTTTATTACTTGAACTTTTTATGTAGCTTAATTATTGTTTTTCCTTTTTTTCTATTTTCATTATCCTGTCTACCTAAAATAGAAAAGAACATAAGATCAATTAATCAATCTTATATCCTTCTTTCTCCCTCTCGATAACGTGCCCACCTTAACGTGGTGAGGGGGTTCAGATATCCCTTCTGAATATCTGCAAAGTTGCACGTTTCCCTCTTCAGTTTTGTGTATTCCCGATTTTGTTTCTGTCTTGTTTCTTCCCTTTTTCTTTTATTGCTCATTTTTCTTTAATTCCTCCTACGTATTGTGGTGCGTACTTCCTTCTATTATTGTTAGTGTCCTCCCCCAATTTTTCTCCTTCACTTGGCTTTATGGTTTCGGGTGACTGTTCTGTTCGGGTTTGGGTCCTGCTAATCTATTTCCCCGCGGATGAGGGTATCAGGTTACAACCGTTCTCTTTCACCTTTGAACAGGCCGGCCTATTGGTTGGTGAACAAAACCTTGGAGTTAATTCACTAATCCATCACTTTGGGTGTATAATCCGGGCTTCGCGTTCTGGGTAACCATTGGTTCATTGGAGCGGGACTCGCGGAGTTAGGGGGGGCTTTCCCCGAGGCCTTACGATCCGCTGCCCTGCTAAGGGGTGGGAGTTTTCGCCGTTCGGGTTGTGTTTTGGGCCTCTGTGACTTTGGCCTGCTTGCCGTGGACACGACAACTTTATCATATGAGTAGTTTTTCCCTTTAGCATTTGCTTATATTGTTCTTTATGTCTCATTTGTTTTATTGTTATACTAGTTTTTTTAATTGGCGTGGAGAACGTATAATCATATAGGAGGTTAACTGAGAATAGCCTCAAATAATATACGATTTAAAGAAAGGCATATTCATCTTCACAGTTTTAGAACCCCTTACTGGCATTACCCTGGCTGGCTCTAAGGCCGGGACCGAAGAAGTAAGGGCTTTGGTGTGGGCGAATGGTGTGTGTGCACTTGGCGGAGAGGCTTCTCACAAGAGAGATATACGCATTATAGTGCACTCAGGAGTCTTCTGTTCATGTATGTCTGAGTCAGCGCACAACTACACTCTCTCAATTTATCTCCTGAGAGTAAGAGGATTGATAGTTCTATCTCATCTTTGTACCATAGATGATATCGCAATTATACTCATTTACATTTCATCTCTTTATTTACCGACACGCACGGAGAGAATTGTGTGCGGACACATTGTCTACTCAGACACTTATTGTCTAAAGTGAGACCTTAACTGGCTAAGGGACACTCCTTGAACACTATATTTGTACTGGAAATTCTAAACAGAAAATATACTTAAAAAAATAAAGAATCTCGGATATTCATCAACCTTACATTGAATCACGTTTTGGCTATTTATTCACTAGTTATACGGAACCATCTCACACTGGTATGTACTCTACCTCATACTATAATGAAACCTTATCCTTATATTAACTTTTTCTACAAGTTCAGATACTAATATAAGAAATACCCTATCAGTCTTACAATATTAGATTATTCGATTACCCTCAAAGTATGCGCTAGACTACTTTTCAGATACGACCTAGATTCATTGATATATCAGTGAGACTACTCACATATTATGAGAATGAGTTCTTCTTCCTACGTTCGTTATAATATATATGACTCATGAGCTTAAGACCTCATGATGTCTAAGTTGTTGACTTATTATCTATCTTATACTATATATATATTATATTCTCATCTAATCAAATTATGGTGTAGTGTGACTAAAATTATGTGTTGTACGTGTGTCCTATATGGTGTCCTGTGTAGACAGAAAGTCAGCAATAAGTCTATCTAAATGGCGTTCCATCCTAGTGGAATTGAACACATCCGATGTTACTTCACAGCTGATCCAATGAGAGAAACCTGACTGGACATATTCTGCAATGAAGGTGACACACTTAATTTATAATATAATAAAGTGTACACTCATATTACTCCACCAATGATTCTACAAAATTGCTATCGGATGTTAGACCACTAAGTGTACCACACCCACGACGATACTGCTTGCACCTAAATCTAGTGCTAACTCACCTATCACTCTCTAGTATCTCATCACTTTTTAAGTGTAACCATTTCCCATCCGAACCAGGGTTAGAATAAATGGTTTATGTTTCATAACCTATCTCTACTACTGTTCGGGCCATTAACATATTCACTGTACACCGAGGAGGATTGTTATCAAATGTCATTATGCCATTACCTCAATAAAATATTTAGCTCAGATCTCTACCCAGTTCATCTGGTCCGAGGTGAGTGGAGTAAATCTATGCACAGCCGGTACCGTGCGAAATAACCCTCTCTCATTGCTTGCCCGAAATTGCAAAGGGTTTACTCATCTAGTAGCGTGTTACACCTTTTTCACTGTCCTCACTTTATCTTTAGTGAAAAATGAGAGTATATCTTCGTAGGCTAAGTGCACATTATTCAATCTTCCGCTGAAACCTATATTATAGAGCCGTGACCGCCTTACTCGTCCCGGCGACTATAAGGGTGGTGACAATAAATCTTTTTCACGAACCTAACCCTAATCTCTACTGTATTGCCTGTCCTGTCGACTGAGAGAACAGGCTTGTATGTTAGCACAGCAGTAATAAAAACTTGTCCAATATGACGCTTTGCTCGCGCACCACACACCGTAGTGGGAAAGTAAAATACATGGAGCGAAAGACTCAGTAAAAAGTATGAAGTTCAAGAGAAATCTCACTCTTTAAATGACTCGAATACTTTAAATCTGAGAGATGTGGTATTTTATTGACAAAACTGGGGTTTGCATCTGAGCTCAAGGTTTTCCCCCACGCTAACTCAGCTATACTTTAACATGTCAGCCAAATCGAAAAAGGTGAATGGCGATCTTTGGCCTTTCGCTTCGGGACTGACTCAAGCTCTATAAGATTAAATTCCTGAATTCCCGTTTTTATGCGTTCAGTTTAGGAGTTACCCTTGTAGTTTGGTTTTCTTGATCATACTCGCCGCTTTTTGGTCGCGCATTGGTGGCTCCTGTACACTTACTATTATATTATATATTAATTATATATATATATATATAATATATATATATATATATATTATAATAATACATATAATATATAATATAATATATATATATATATATAGTATATATATATATTATAATTATATTATAGTATTATTAAATAGTAATAATAATATATAGTAATAATATATATAATCAAATATAAATAATAATTAATAATAATAATAATAATAATAATTAATAATATAATTAATATAATGTAAAGTATAATAAAAAAGGAATTAAACGTCAAAATTCAGTCAACATTTTCAACAGGCATGCGTGGCGAGAGATCGAATGACCGCCTAACCACCTCATAATCCCAATGACCATCGGGTAGTAATATATATATAGTATATATATATATATATATATATATATATATAATGATATATATATATAATATATATATATATATATATAATATATATATATATATATATATATATATATACTGTTCCCTGAGTTGATTAACTGGAGTCTTGCAGCTTCTTTCAATGACTGTGACTGCATGTATATATATATATTATATATATATGTATATATCACTTTAATAGTATATTATATATATATATATATATATATATATATATATATATATATTATATAATATATATAGTAAATATTAATATATATATATATATAGCTGATTCTTGAGAACTTAATACATTATTTAGAAAGAGGATTGAATGATGGTAGCAAATATAACCGCTTTTATTAGCAATCTTCAATATATACTGCGACATTTCAACATCACACATAAGATTGGCATTAAGGAATGGTAGTAACATATTAACAAAACAACAGCAATAAATTATTATGTATTAATAATAATAATATATAAATAATAATAATAATAAATAATAATTAATCAATAATAATAATTGTAGAGTTCAAAGGCAAAGGTTAACTTACTTGATTTCGTTATATTGAAGTATATGCTGGAAATATAGAGATAATATAATATATATATATATATATATCTATATATATTATAGTATTCGATACTGTATATACTATATATTATTATATATATACTATATAATATTATATACTATATATATATTATTTACTATATATATATTCAATATTATATATATATTATATACGTTATATAGTATAGAGATTGTATATATATATATATACTCTTCATACCCAAAATATATATATAAGTATTTATTACAGCGTTTAATATATATATATTATAGTATATATATTATATTAGTATTATTAGTATTATATTGAGAGTATTATATTCGTAGTTAATGCATAGGTTATTAATGTAATAGAGGGTAATGAGGATGACGCGCACTCGCTCACGCACGGCACGCTCTCTTGGGTATAATCAGCTACGGCTTATCTAAAGATGATTCCAAATATGAATTTCTGTTTTATTTTATATGAGGAAAGTATTTTAAAATTTAAAATTTTATAACACTTTAATAATATATTATATATATGTAATAGGTAAATCATTAGAGTAAAAATGTGTTTTTGCTTGTGATATTGCTTTGAAACAAATTGATGGAAGTAGCCTTTCACTTAGGAGTGCTTGCCCATTGAGGACGATAGGGGCTTTAGAGTTTCTTGAGCTTACTACGATTATATATTATTTATAGTATATATATATATTATATATATATATATTATATATATATATATATATATATAGTAATATATATATATATATATATACTGTTTTAATATTTCAAAATATACTTTCCAGTTCTAGGTGGAAAGATAAGCAAGCTAGAGCAAAAGTGGTGTAGTTCAATGTATTAATTAAGGTGGAAATACTTATTTATTTTATATTTTTCGAAAAAAAAACTAAAAAAGCCCTAAAATATAAGAATTGTTCCTATGAGGTGTGTTTGGTGTTGCCTACGGTAAACAGATGTGGTAAACCTTATGTGAGATAGGTCTGCATGACAAAGACTCTCAGAAGCGGAAATGCGCTGTCAGAATTCATCATTTGTGAAATGCGATGTTGGGGTGTGAGGCTATTGATAAATTATGAAAAATGAGGAAATAAGGAAAATGTATCGGTCCACACTCACTCTACAGGAGAAGGGCTTTGTACTCCACGTGGGCGCGGTAGAGGCAAATCTAATATTTGACCTGAGAGGTGGTGTGTATATAGAATGATACTCGCACACTCGCGAAATCCAAGGGGAGCCTTGTGCACAACAGCAGTTATAGTAGTCTTTGCTGGTATATAGTACTCACTATATTGAGTGATACTATATTATATATTATATATATATATATATAAGTAGTAATCTAAATTATATTATATATATATATATCTATTATATATGAGATATTGAAAATATTATATTATATAGTATAATAATATATTATATACTATAACTGAATAGGAGGTATGATCAGTCTGCGTCTGTATAGCGTCGGATTTCTGGTTAGGGGATTCTCGGGAAACCATTAAACAGCTCATACACTTGGTATCGTGCAGGAGGTGTCACTGCCATTCTGACGTTCTGGCACGTTTACGTCCTAGGGCATAACCACTCCCACATAAATCATATGCTTGAGAAAGGAACCTCCGGAGTCCTACATTTTTGGAGTCTTGTTAACCCTTTTACGATTGACCATATATTGATGGTTATGAATCCATCCCGAACAGGTTCTAAGTTTTTTACTTTGATCTACCTACAGCTCCTCTTTCAGAATCGCCTTGCTGAGTACAGCTTTTGAGTGACAGTTTTTGCTTTCCTCACTACCTAAATCTCAACATAGATCTAAACATCTCGTGGAGTTTTTTTTCCTGTTCAGGTTTAGTAGCTTCCTGTTGTTTGTAGCAGACACTCTCTAAGACCCACATGCCGGAACGTCATATCCAGGGGAAAGAGAAAAATCACGCAATAGTATTTATATTTTTTTCCTTATTAGTATTGTTAATTATTAATATTTTTATGCTAACTTTCCTGATATTGGAACTCTTGCTTGAGATTAAAAGTAGAGTTTAATTAAAGATTTGCTAATAAGTAATTTGTTTTGCCCGCGTCATTTGTGACCTCTCTTTATTATTAATTATGTGTATACTATATGATATATAATATATATTATTATATATATATATATATATATATATATATATATATATTATATATATATATATAATATATATACTATATAGATATAAATATATATATATATATATATATATAGTATATATATATTAAAAGTTGTTTATGAAAATGTTCTTTTTTGATTCCCTCAAAATAATAATTGTATATTTAACTAGCATAACTTGTAAGACAAAAACAAAACAAAACAAAGAAAAAAAAGCAAATCCCCCTTAGCAACGATCATTTCAAAAATCTAATTTTCTCCCAGTAGTTCAGTTAACGTTCGTCAATTTGATATTTCAGGTACCAGCTGCATTGTGTGGTTCTAAAATAAATTGGAATATATTTGTTTCAAAAACTTTTAATGTTATTGAACTCGCACCTGTTAATGTTTTATAAAACTTTAAATTTAATGCATTGATACTTTCATCGTTGAAATTATAGAGATAAAGTCATAAGATTCATTTAAGTGCAATCATCTAGTTGATGGTAGATTCGTTAGGTTAGGCGGGTTTCAATAACACTCCTTGCTGGATATTGCAACGTGAAAAGTGCTATATATGGTAGATGTTTCGATATGTGAGAAATATATATATATATATATATATATATATTATAGCATTATATATATATAATATAATATATATATTATATATTATATATATATATATATATATAATATATTATATATATATACTATATATATCTAATATATAATTATATATATATAATATATATATATATATATTTATATATATATATATATAATATTATATATATATATATATATATATATATTATATACTATATATATTATTATATATATATATATATATATATATATATATATTATATATATATATATTATAGTTCTTAGGGGCGTGTTAGTTGTGTGAAGAATTGAATGGGAATAAAACGATAGGGAGTTGTGTGGTGTGAAAGAAAGAGTAAATGAGAGAATAAAATGAAAGTACATGGAGATGGCGTGGTCATGTGGAAAGGATGGATGAATAGTCGTTTGGTTTAGCGGATGTATAGTGGTTGAGTGTCCTGGGAATCGACCAGCTGGTGGGAGACAGAAAAAGTGGATTGAGTCAGTAAAAGGATATGCCTGGGCAGAGGAATGTGAGTTTATGGCAGACGACGGAGAAGAAAGGTGCATAATAAGAGTGATGGCGGGGTTTTGTGAGGGTATGGTTGTGGTCACCTGGGCCAAGGGATGACCCTACAATTGACGAGATGCCATAGTGAGGGTCCGTCGCGGCCCCGTGAGCTTTAGGGTGGAATTTTTCCTGACTGCGGCGAGTTCTCACTAAAGGGTATAATTGGGCGGCATAAGGCTGGGCTTTCTTTTCGACTTGCGTCATATTCTTCTACTACTTTTCTGTTTCCAGTGCATTTGTCGCACCATACCTTCAGTCTTTGCTTCCATATTTGTTCAGTTTCATCTTGTTCACATTCAACTGATTTATTTGCGAGCGCTCTTAAATACCTTTCCTTATTACCTTGTTGTTCACTTAATTTCTCACTCTTATTCTATCCACTTCCTTCCCTTCTCCATCCAAGCCGCCACTAACTTAATCTTACATTAAATAACATAGTGATCTGATAATCCCATCCCTAACCCCTTCACGATTTAACATTCATCACATACTTCAACATCTTCAACGCAAAATCAGTTATATATATTTTTCCCTTCGATACCAACTCTAGTATACTTATGAATACTCTTGTGTTTGTGGAAAGTGTTACTTAAACACATTCCTCTCTCCTCACAGAAATCAATCACCTTCCTACTATTCTCATATTCTTCCGACACCCCAAAGCCACCTGTTATACCATCCCTTTTTTGATCACATATCCAACCATTTAAATCACCCAACACAATCAATCTGAAGCTTCTACTTACTCCATCTAAAACATCATTCAGATTATGCCAGAAAATCGCACTCCTCTGCATCACCCTCAGATGGACCATTTGTCATTTAAATTTAACCATTAGAATTCTAGTACTCGCACAAATAAAATCCACCATAACTCTGTACCACAGGTCACTCATCAGAATCGCCATATATATATATTATATATATATATAGTATATATTATATATAATATATACTATATATATATATATAATATATATATATATATATATATTACTATATATATATATAATATATATATATATATAATAATACTATTATAATAATAATATAGATATAAAGGATATAGGATATATATATATATATTATATATATAATAGATATATATATATATATATATATATAGATATATATAATCATATAATATTATTATAATATATATATATATATATATTATATTATAATATATATATATATATATATATATATATATATATAATATATATATAATATATATTATAAGATATATTATATATATATATATATATATATATAATATATATATATATATTAATATATATTAATATATATATATATAATATATATATAATTATTATATATAATATATATAATATATATTATAAATATATATATATTATATAATATATATAATATATATATATAGATATATATATATATATATATATATATATATATATAAATATATATATATATATAATATATAATATATAAATATATTATATATATATTATATATATATATATTATATAATATATATATATATATATATTTTTTTTTTTTCAGTGTTCAGGACCCCTACGGCTCACGAATTAAGCGACCAAATGGGCTGAAAATCAACATAATGAGTGGGCCCTGGCACATATATATATTCAAAATGTCAAAAGAAATTCTGAATGGCAAAATGAATATTCAGTCAGTCAAAATAGATAATAAACTAAATAAACAACAACCATCAATTACATTATAAAGTTCTAATATTACATAACAAATCAAATATTCAATAATAATTCCTTCTTGGAGATACAAGAAAATCGAGTTACTTAAAGTGGGAAGATTCGGATAAGATATGGGATAAACTTTTAGGTGTTATGGACCGTAAAGTATTAAAATGACGACGGAGAATAGGGTCCAGCTGGGAACAATCAATGAAGATATGGCGAACAGATTGCAGGGTATGGCTACGGTAAAATTTGCAAATGGAAGGGGGGGGGGAGTCCCGTGACATATAGTGACTATGAGTGATATTGGTGTGGCCATACGGAGGCGTGCAGCAAGTATCACCTCGGGTAAGCACTTTCGTTTGTGGGAGGAAGACCACTCACCAATGCTCGGCTTTTTATTTCCGAGTTTCACTCCCCTCTGATCACTCGCCCAACACTCTTGCTAACAAGATCTAAAGCCTTGTCGGAGAGCAGGATAGCAATCAGTTGATGGGAGGGCGGCTTGTCGAGTGGCATCCGGGAGGTACCTGGAACAACTCCGAAAAGAGTAGGCGGCCATTTTGGCCTCTCTATCAGAGAGTTTCTTACGGGAATGGAGCAGCCAAAGAAATTGTACATCGGATACCTTTGTGTTTCTAGAATGAGGGGTTTTGAGCGCTTGTAGGGCGCTGAGCGAATCTGAATAAATGACATGAGTGATTTGGTTAAGGATTTAGAATTCGAGAAAGGGCAATCATTATAACCATTAATTCTGCTGTAAAAATTGAAGCATGAGGGGGGAGGGTATGGGAGAGGCTTGTGGTCAGAACAGCAGATAACTTCTAAACTGTCCTTGTTTTAGAGCCGTCAGTAACAGAGTAAATTCATCTGAACTGCGGAATGAGACCCAAGATGGTGCTTTTAACAAGGCAGGAGGATGGATAGATTTGGAGAGGAGGTCAGTGCCAAGCAAATGGTGGGAGCGGGGAATTGCCAAGATGTGTAACCTTAAGGGATGTTAAAGAAATTAAGGATGTTATGAACCATGTTTGCAAATGGCCAGTAATTAGGATTCTGAGGTATCTCCCGCAGAATCGGTGTCAGAGCAAGAAGCGTATTAGTGTTGAAACGAAGATACCTTGTACACATGAGTAAATTTCTTCGAAGAGAGAGTGGCATCACATTGGATTCAACTTAAGGCTCACTCCGGGGGGACGATCGAAGGGCCCATTGGAGATCCGGATAGCGGTCATTTTGATG
>JABUQX010105102.1:0-14299 GCA_015478945.1 Trachelipus rathkii | reverse complement strand
TATATATATATATATATATATATATATATGTTATATATATATATATATATATATATATATATATGTATTAATATTCATAAATATATCTTTACCTGAATATTTATATTTATAGTTTTAGGTAGATATATGTAAAGATATATATATATATATATATATAGAAAGAAAGATATATATATATATATATATATATATATATATATATTACAGTTTTCAAAGGTATCTAAAAAAAAGTTATCTCCTTTCATTTTTCTAATTATTAAAAGTTTTAAAGAGTAATTTTAGTTTCTTCACTTTTTCCAAGTTTTTTGTCGTTGTTCTAGCCCCAATGAATATAAATTTAATTAATTTATAAAGAATTTAAAATTTCCTGATACGAAGCAACAATAAGTCACCTAAAGAAAATTGCTGAAGTGAATAAAGAGATTGAAGTTTCTTGAAAGATCAAAGATTAAAAATAATTAATATCACTTGTATTTGACAAGTATTTTTAATTATACCCCTCACTTCATTTAACACGTGAAAATATAACAAAGATGGATCCTTCTTTGCTTTACGCTGCACGAAATAATTACTAATATGGTATTTAGTTAAGATATGTAAATCAAAGCTCACGATAGCCTTTTAAACTTAAAACGTAACGTTAAATAACTATAGCTATTACATTTAAAGTTCTCTTCTGAAAGAAGATACATATAAAAAATTCAAACACTAATATTAAAATTAAATTAAACTTAGTCGACACTAATTATAAATAAATCGAAATGTCCTTCAACGTCGACGTCACTCCATAAAATGAAATCCTTCTTCAACGACGATGACTCTCTCTCTCTCTCTCTTTCCTGTAATTATAAAAATACATCAGATAGTTTAGTACATTTAATCAACTAAACCATTTTTCTCTTCTCTCTCTTCTTCCTCTTCTGCCCTCTTTCCTTCAACATAATAACCTCATGTTGTCGGCTCTCACTTCTTCTTTCATTAACACATCTACTATCTGTGCTTATCCATGTTATTTTGTTTATTTCTTTCATTTGCATCATTTCTTTAATAACAGCGATGTCTATCCTCAATATTTTACTTGTCACTCCTGAAAAGGAATAGATTGAATTACTCAATGTTTTGCTATCAGTTTTCATTTCTATAGGAACAATTTCCCCTGTAATTTCATTCCATATGCTTTTCCAATAAATAATTTTTTCAGCCCCTTCAACTAATACTAACGTTTCTGCTTCTATTGTTGATCTTGTCAACTCGCAATTTCCAAAATATCGGACACTTTTTCTTACTTTCATCTATCAAACTAATTATATAACCTATTTATGACTTCTTTTTGTCGGCATTTCCTGATGAAGCGTCTGTGCACACCCTCAAACCTAATTCTTTCTTCTCTTAAATCCTCCATCTTTATCTTTCACTTCTCTTCTTATTTTTCAAATTACTCAACTAACTTTCTTCATATCCTTCCCATAAGCTATCTTATTAGCCTTGCTAAAGTCACTCACATTACAGGCAATGTCCGGTCTACAACGTTGACTCACCCCATTTAGTTATCCTTCTAATGATCTGTATCTTGTCATTTGTTCTTTATATAATTCATTCTCTCCTTTTTCCATAGGTCCCTAGATATCATCATCTGTTTGCATCCGTTCTATATAATTTTCTTGACTCATCCATAAACATCCTTCTTCTTGTTTCACTTCCACTCCTGTGTATTTAAATAATCCTTGCTCTTCTGCTCCATTTTTATTTTATTTTAATTACCCCGACTTTTTCTTCGAATATGTCATTTCCTCTACAGAATAAATCCTCCAAGTGGGTACACATTACTCTTATTAGTTCATTATCTCTCTTCCAAATAAATATTGTTGGATCTAATGGGCATTTCTCTCCTCTTACTTCTTTCACAGTTTTTACCACTTTATTATACCAAACCTTAGCTGCACCTTTCACCTCCATATTTTGTCTGTTCTTGCTTCTTTCGGAGGTGATATATAAAATGTTCTTTCAAGTTTATCTCCTTGTAGATATGCTGTCTTAATATCCATTGTTTAACATTTCCAACCATATTTTTTTGATATTCCTATACATAATTTTAAAGTTTCAGTAGCACGTGTGGGTGCGTCTGTAGAATACTCTCCATCTTGTTTTCGAAACCTATCCCCACTAGCATTGCCTAACAAACCCTCCTTCCATCTTTCATTTTTTCTGTCACTATGCATCTGGTGGTTAATACTTTTAACTTCCTTTATTTAAGGCCTCGTACACCTCATTTTCAACCCAGCTCTCCAACTCTTTTACTTTAGCTTTTAATACCTTTTTGCCCTCAAAATTGGGTAAAAATACCTTCTCATCAGGTGCACGAGTAATGTTTTTCCATTCCATAAAATCAATCCACGTTTTCTGTCTTGTTCGTAAATTCTCCACATTGTAACAGTTATTCCAAATCTTGCTTGTAGCTTTTCCTGCTCTTCTTATTATTTTTATCTCTATCATTTCCCCTTGGTCTTCTTTTTTGTTTGCTCGGTACCTCTCACCTCCCTTCCTAATCGGTTTTCTCTTCTGCTTGAACTTCCTCTCTTTCTAATTCATTTTTTCGTCGTCATTAATTTGATTAAAATTCTGTCTCCTCACCTCCTCTTCCAACTCTTTCATATCTTTTTTCTTCTTTCTCATTTTTCTTCTCTGCCGGTTTTCTTCTAATTTTCGTAAAATGTATTCTATTTACCTCTCAAAGAGCGCCTCCATGTTTCACCACTACAGTTTTGCCGCCTATTCCAATGATTCTTGCTGGACTCTCCATTCTTTCTCATTCTTCCTTTTAGAGTAAACTTCCTCTCCAATTACTGCTTCCTCCACTTTATGATTTCTCACATTTTCTATTAAGGCCCTTCTCATTTTTTTGCTGGCTTCTTGTTTTATGTGAATCTTTCTAGCCTTATTCATGGCTATCAAATCTTCTTTTAACATCCTTTCTTCGTTTCCTCTTTCTAAACTTGATGGTCTGTCTTGTTTATTACTGTAGAAATACCTATATTCCATCCTATTAATAATTGGTTTGGAGCAAATCCACACTTTAATTCATTAATCTATTTTTGGCAGTATATGACTAATTTAAAACAACTTCTTTGTAACTCTTTCCTCTTTAGTTTTCTCATTGAATCTTTAATAGAAAAAAAAAAAATCACAAATCCCATTGCTCCAAGGCTCTCACTGCTAGTACTTCAACAGCCTTATGTTAAACTTCACAGCCAAAACTTTTACCCCTTGTTTTGAAATTAAAATCCGTTGTCAGACAATCGAACTTCCCCGATGCTCAAAAATATTTATCCATCTTTTCCAATTTTTGTCTTGCATATCTCTTCATCCTTTTTTTTATTTTTACCCAAAAAGACGACAGTAGCCATTACATTCATTATCAGAAATTTTCTCCCTTCCAATTCTTCTAAATCCATGGCCCATTTCATTGAAGATTGTTGCCATCGAGAACCTACATCGGTTTTGGTGGATCTTTTTGTACATATACGGACATCCACCAGCCTTCGCAAATCTTTTATTTCTTTCTCCACTTCTTTCATCACTTCAATCGAAACAATTTTATCTTTGCAGGCATCCTTCATAAGTTGTAATACCCTATTCCAATGCCTTTTCCAATGGAATAGTGAAATTTCATAGTTTCCTTCACTTCACTCTGGTTGATTTTATCCAGTTTTTCTCAACCTTACAAAACAAAACGTTTTCTTTTTATTCCTTCTTTGAGCTATATCTTTAAATGTTTATGTTTTGTATCGACTTGTCTATATTTTTTTCTTAGATCTAAAAACACTTTTATCATTTCAACACAGATCTTCATCCTCTCCATTGGGTTTTTCTACCTATCAACAAATGGTATATCCCTCTAATTACTTCATTTTTAATTAAAATTATAATTTCCTATTTGAGCGGTATATTTTCTTTTAATGCGTTTTCATATTACAATTTCTCAAAACATAACTTCATCTGTTTCTACTGACAGTTAATTTCATCTCCTTATCTCTGCACACTTAACTCTTAACTTCATCATCTCCGGCCTAGTCATCCTCTCCACTAAAGTTTTCGTTTACAACTTGTGATCTAGAATTCCTTCTCTGTTTCCATTTATACTTCAAATCTTCCTCTTTCTACTCGAAATAGGCTTACTTTTCTTCTTCATTATTATTACTTTCTATTTTTGATTTCACCTGAACTTCTCTAAATACTGTAAAGTTTCTTTCTTTATTGTTCCATTTCTTTTTGGGCATGCTTGTGCGTAATGATATTCCGATCCGCATATTACACACCTCGTTACTCCGGAACCTTCATAGTTTTTTCTTCTTGTATTGTTTCCTCCTTAGGTGGTCTATTCCATCATTCCCTTCTGTTTTCTTTTCTTTCTTTCTTCAATGATGTATTCAAATAGGAGATTCTTGATCGATATTTTTCATTTTCCCCTAAAACACTAATAATCTCTTTTTACAATATAAATAAAACAATTGTTTTTTTCTTTCTCTCAGATGGTTTTCTCTAGAAGAAGATATCCTCTCATATCGTATGTCATAGTTCCTCCACAAGTCGTTTCGCATTTTTATACATTCTTCCAAACCTTTTAACGAATGTCCGCATATCTTCCTCCTAATTCTTTGCAATACTGAAAAATTCTCTCATCTTTATTTGAATTAGTTCAGTGACTTTGTCTTTACCGGTATCTTAAATTCCCAATGTTTCTATTATTCACTGCTCCTTCCATTCATTCATAGATCCTCGATTATCTCTTTACGTTACGACAAATATCTCATCCTAAATCTGAACTTCTAATGTTTATATATACTATATATATAATATATATATACATATATATAATATATATTTAATATATATAATAGTTATATATATATATATATAATATATATATATATATATATATATATATATATTAGTTATATATAATATAGTAAAATATATTTATTATATATAATATATATATATATTATAATATATATTAGTTACTATATATATATATATATAATTAGTATATATTATATATATATTATATATATATATATTTATAGTATATATATATATATATATATATATATATATATATATATATATAATATATATACTATATATATATATATATTATATTATTATATATTATATATTATATATATATATATATATATTATATATATATATATATATATATATTACAGTTTTCAAAGGTTTATCTTTATCTTCTAACTTCCATTTTCTAGCTATTAAAAGCTTTAATAACTCAGAATTTAGGGTAATTTTGTTTTCTCCACTTTTCTTGCCGTATTGTTCATATAAAATTTATTAATTTATAAAGAATTTTTTCCATTTTTTTCTTTTAAAAAAATATACTTATATATATATATATATATATATATATATTTAATTTATATAACATAGACTGATGTACATAAATTATTACACATAAAATATTGAAAACCATTTCAGAGTATAATAATATAATTATATATATTATATATATAGTATATTATAATATATATTATTGTAGGCGGTTCGCCCATCGAGCACTGACGTGTGAGGGTTGTTAGGTGGGTGTTTGTATGAGGTTAAATCTTATGAATCTGTTTGGTTGCCTTTAATAGCTAATTTTTGTTTTAACTGTCATTAGGTTGTAAAAGGATCGCTTAAGGAGCCTTCCTAGGGTCTTGCCCATTCCTATTGTTTGTTTTGTTGTTGAGCCGTAGCACCCTTGTTACGTTCTCCTTTGAGACCGACTCTGTCGGCAGTTCTTCTACTATACTTCATGTAGTTCTCTTTGCTTTTCCATACACTGTTCTTGTAGTTTCTTTTAGTCTTTTCCTAACTTACCTAACTTTTATGTACTTTACTAATTTTCTTTTCTTTTATTACAGACAAGTAGCTAAATAATTTTTTAATGATTAAGTAACAGGAAAGTGTCTGGCTCCTTTCTGATTCTTTATTAATCCAAACTATAACTAACAAGCACATAAAAAAACCTTTCATCTGTTTAAGTTGAACTATCGTAAATGTTACTTTGTGAAATTAACTCATGGTGTAACTATTAAAGAAGTTCATCGTTAGGAATAGTTACTTCGTTTCTACTCGAGCAAAACATTGTCAGTGTATGAAAATAAACAAAATATCTATACTTATATTAATAAAGATCTGTGCAATCTTGCTTAAATATAGTTTGATTAATAACTTGTTTTGTTACCATATAAATAATAATTTTCTATAACTTTGTTTAAACATTATTAATCTTTATATTATTAAATATTATAGTTAGTATGATCTAGCTGTAATATTTCTATTGATTATTGTTATTAAATTAAAGTAAAAAAATTTAAATTATTTACTTGTGATTACACTTTATTAATTTAGACATTCAAAATCATCCAGCCATCTGATTTAATTAAAACTATTATTGTAATTACTATTTAAATTTTGAATCAATTTTCTTTGCTGGAAAAAAGTCTGCTGAATTAATAAATTTTTAAATAGAAGATTTGGAGAAACATTATTCTCCAACTTCTATATTGGTGACCTCTGGAGTTAGTTACCGTGTTGGTGACTAATGTAATTGTACAACACATTATTATTATTATTATTATTATTATTATTATTATTATTATTATTATTTATTTTATTATTATTATTATTTTTATTATTATTATTATTTTGAGTAATTATTATTAATTTTTCTCATTAAATTTTTATTTCTTGTATTATTATTATTTTGTATTTTTATTATTATTACTATTTTTATTATTATTATTTTTTTTTCTCATTGTGTTTATTTTTGTACTTACCATCATTATTATTTTTGTAGTATTTTAGTTAGCATATTATCTAGGAGCCACACTCTTTCCCTTTTTGTATATCACATTATTGTATTATTGTATCTTGTGATTTATAATTTCATTCGTGACTTTATATTTGGTAAGGTGCAATATTATAATCTTGTGATTAACACTTAATTATAAATTCCTTGTTTCCTACTTGCAATCATGGGTGAACACGAATCCCATGATCTTAATATCCCTGTCTCTTCTTCTACTGAGGCACCCTCATCTAATGTGTCTACCACAACGACAGCTATCACCACTCAAATTACTACTTCTTTTTCTTCCTCTATACTTCCTCCACTTTCTCAAGCTATGACTGACGTGTCACTTTCCTTAAACTATCCTTCTCCTCTTTCTACTCATGCCTATTCGTTTGGTAACTTTCCTTATTCTTCTGTTTCTCATTCACTTCCTTCTTCCTATAGTTTTCCTTATTCTCAAGGTTTTTCGTTTCCCCAATTCAATCCTTTACGACATCCGGTTCAATCTTCACATCCTCAAATTGACCCTTCTCAACTGTCTCCGCATCCTTCAGTTCATTCTGTTGATCCTCATCAAATTCCTTTTCCTCCTTCGGTGCAAACTGTGCATTATATGCCAGTTCTGCCCAAATATAACTCTGGTAAGCCAAGTTTATGGTTTACCATTGTTAAATCCGTATTTCCTAGTTCCTTCTCCATTCAGCAAAAGTATGCTGCTACTATAGCAGCTCTGCCTAACACTGTCCTGGAGCAGTTGCAGGACGCTCTTCCTACTATATTGTCTTCTGAGAACCCCTTTCAGACTCTAGAAGACATCCTAGTTGAGCGCTTCGAGATTCCCAAAGAGGAGAAACTTAAGCAGCTGATTTCGGGGGAAGTGCTGGGGGACAGCAAGCCATCCCAGCTTATGCAGCGGATGCTGGTCTTGCGTAATGACCCCAATCCCAGTGCTGACAGCCAGGCAATGTTCCTTGAACTTTGGCTCAATCGCCTGCCTCTCGAAATGCGCCGTTTGATGGCGCTAATCAACCCTAGCTCCACGCTAGAAGAGTACGGTCAAATGGCGGACCGTATTCATACCCCTAAATCTGACACTCTTTCGTCTTCTTCTTCTGTGTCAGCTGTTGCTTCTGGGTTTTCACCACCCTCACAATTGAACCCTACTATCACCTCTCTCCATATTGATGCACTTCGTCAGGAGATGACAAGTGCTAACCAGGCACTGAGACAGGAATTTGCTAATTCCAATAGTGCAAACTATAATTCTCTGTCACAGAGGATAACTAGACTGGAGGAGACAATGGCTTCAATGGCAGCGACCCTGCATGCCATGAATATAACGCAACAGGCGTCCTTGCTCAGCAACGTCCTCAATTTTCGCGTTCATTCTCGCCCCGCAGACCTCGCTCTCCATCTCCTCGTCCTATCACCAACAATCCTGCTGATGCTCAACCAGGGGTCTGTTTCTTCCACAGCAGGTTTGGTGCATCTGCTAAGAAGTGTACCATTCCGTGCACTAATTCCCATTTGCTTACTACCCAAAATTCCCAACTGGGAAACTCGTAAGCCAATCAGCGGAATCAGCAGCTGAGGTGGCTTCAGTGAACAACTCAAGGCTGATGATTTACGATCCCACCACCCGCCAGCGTTTTCTAGTCGACACCGGAGCGGAAGTATCTTTACTACCAGCCTCGTCTTCAAAATTTCCTCTTTCTCCTACTGACACTACCCTCCGTGCAGCTAATGGTACGTCCATTAAGGTCTATGGTGAACGGTCTTGTTCCCTAGACCTTGGCCTTCGCCGAGTTTTCCGTTGGGTATTCATCGTTGCAGATGTGGCATATCCTATCCTAGGTGCCGACTTCTTAGAGCACTTCAACCTCTTGGTTGATATTAGGAATCGACGTTTGCTCGACGGGAATACCGACCTTAAGGTGTCTGGTGTTCTCCAAGTTTTCACGTTAGGTTCCATTTCCGTTGTCAATTCTGACATTTCTAATCCTTTTCTTAATATGGTTCGTTCAGATTTTCCTGATCTTCTTCGTCCTTGTTCTTCTCTACTGCCTGTCAAACATGATGTGCAACATCATATTGAAACGACAGGCCCTCCAGTTTCTGCTCGTGCTAGGCGTCTCGCTCCTGACAGACTTCGAGCGGCACGTGCGGAATTTGAGCATATGCTCGAATTAGGGATTGTCCGTCCTTCTAAATCTGCTTGGGCATCCCCTCTTCATTTGGTACCTAACCAAACTCTCTAGATTGGCGTCCGTGCTCAGACTACCGTGCCCTTAATGGAGTTACTGTTCCAGATCGGTACCCTGTTCCGCACATCCAGAGTTTCAACTCTAATATTCATGGCTCCACTATTTTCTCTAAAATCGACTTAGTGAGAGCATTTCATCAAATTCCAGTGGCCGCTCAGGATATCCCAAAGACGGCGGTGATAACGCCCTTTGGGTTATTCGAGTATCTTCGTGTGCCATACGGATTGAGGAATGCCGCCCAAACGTTCCAACGTTTCATAGACACGGTACTTCGAGGCCTACCCTTTTGTTGGGTTTATATCGACGATATTCTGATAGCCAGTACTTCAGCAGAGGAGCATGAAAACCATCTCAAAGCTGTTTTCACCCGTCTGAATGAGTATGGTATCAGAATAAACGCCGATAAATGTGTCTTTGGAGTTTCCTCTTTGACATTTTTAGGCCACACTGTTACAGCAGAAGGCATAACACCTTTCGAAGACCGTGTTTCTGCAATACGTGATTTTCCATTTCCCGAAACTCAGCGAAACCTTCGACAGTTTTTGGGAATGGTTAATTTTTACCATCGGTTCATCCCACGGGCAGCCGCTTTACTTGCACCACTATCTTCTCTTATTAAGCCCAAGAAGCGAGGGTTGTCCACCAAAATTCCTTGGACACCGGAAACTCGTGAGGCATTTATTGCCACGAAAAATGCTCTTGCGGACAGTACTCTCCTTGTGCACCCTAAAGAGGACGCACCGACTCGTGTACAGGCCGATGCATCCAATTTTGCAATAGGGGGAGTGCTACAGCAGCTCCAAAACGAGCATTGGGTTCCCCTTGCATTTTTCTCCAAAAAACTCCAACCGGCTGAGACCCGGTATAGTACCTTCAGCCGTGAGCTCCTCGCAATTTACAAAGCGATCCGGCATTTTAGGTATTTCTTGGAAGGTCGGGAATTCCATGTTCTGACCGACCACAAACCGATAATTTTCGCCATTAAATCACGTCATGAACGGCATAATCCGCGTGAAGCTCGACATATGGAGTACATCGCCCAGTTTACTTCTGATATAAGGCACATTTCAGGAGTGGACAACGATACTGCGGATGCTCTGTCGCGAATTCATGTGGATTCCATCTCACCACTTACATCTTTGGATTACGAAGCTTTGGTCGAGGCTCAGGAATCAGAAAGTATTTCGCTCTCAGATGACACATCTCTCCAACTGAGACGAATTACGCTTCCGAATGTGTCCAAACCTATTCTTTGTGACCTTACAGGTTCTCCTCGTCCTTTAGTTCCACAATCTTTTCGTAAAATAGTTTTTCTTACTTTACATTCTTTATCACATCCTGGAGTAAAGGCTTCACAAAAGTTAATTTCTTCACGTTTTGTTTGGCCTGGCATCAACTCTGATGTGAAAAATTGGACCCGTGCATGTATTTCCTGCCAAAAACACAAGGTCCATAAACACACCAAAGCTCCCCTCGGAAAATTCCTTCCTCCTTCGGAACGTTTCGATAAGGTTCATATTGACCTTGTCGGGCCGCTTCCTCCTTCAGAGGGATTTTCTTATCTTCTCACCTGCATTGATCGCTTTACCAGGTGGCCGGAAGCTATTCCACTTCCGGATATCAAAGCCGAGACTGTTGCGAAAGCATTTGTCTTTCATTGGATCTCGCGTTTTGGTGTGCCTTCCACCGTCACCACCGATCAAGGCAGACAGTTCGAGTCATTTCTTTTTAAAGACCTTATGACACTCCTAGGCACTTCTCGAGTGCGCACCACCAGCTACCATCCTGTCTCGAACGGAATTATCGAACGGTTCCATCGTCAGTTAAAAGCATCCCTTGCTTGTGCCATGGAACACGAGAATTGGATTGAAGCGTTGCCATTAGTTCTCTTAGGAATTCGGTCCTCCCTTAAATCAGATCTCAACTCCACTTCTGCAGAGCTGGTTTATGGAACCACCCTTCGTCTTCCTGGTGAGTTCTTTGACAGCACTAGTCCTCTTCCGGTCGATCCTAATTCCTACGTTTCTCGTCTGAAGAAATGTGCTTCCTCATGGAAGCCTACTCCGACTCGTTCTACAACAATTCATTCTTATATTCCTTCTGACCTTACTTCTTGTTCTCATGTTTTCGTTCGCATTGACTGTCACAGAAGGCCTTTCTCACCCAAGTACGAAGGTCCCTTTCCAGTCCTGCGACGTTCACCAAAATTCTTTACTGTCCAACGACCAGGTAGAGAGGAAGTCATTTCCATTGATAGACTAAAACCTGCCTTTTTGGAATCAGAACTGTCCGATGACATAGATCTTATTCCTCCTTCTCCAGGTGTTTTTCTTCCTGTGTCTCATACTCCAGTTCCTGAACCTACCGTCCCGGTTTCTTCTCCTTCGTTACCTCCAGTTTCAAGTCTTCCTGACGTCTTACCTTTCTCATCAGTTCCTCCTTCCAGTATCCTACCTCAATCTTCCAACTCACGACTGGCACCTCAACCTAAGAAGTCTGCCTTACGACGGATACCTCGAAGTACCCCTCTTCAGGTTTGTTTTCCAGCTCAGCCCTGCACCTTTTCGAGATATGGCAGGCCCATTCGGGCACCTCAAAGGTATCCTTTGTGATCTGTCCTCTGACCCTGCCATCATCTCTAGGGGGAGTACTGTAGGGGTTCGCCCATCGGCACTGACTTGTTGAGGTTGTTGGTTGTGTGTTGTATTGAGGTTAATCTTATGGATCCTGTTTAGTGTTCCTTTAACTAGCTATTTTTGTTTAACTGTGATAGGTTGTAAAAGGATCCTTAGGAGCCTCCTAGGGGTCTGCCCATTCCTATTGTTTGTTTTGTTGTTGAGCCGTAGCACCCTTGTTACGTTCTCCTTTGAGACCGACTCTGTCGGCAGTTCTTCTACTATACTTCATGTAGTTCTCTTTGCTTTTCCATACACTGTTCTTGTAGTTTCTTTTAGTCTTTTCCTAACTTACCTAACTTTTATGTACTTTACTAATTTTCTTTTCTTTTATTACAGACAAGTAGCTAAATAATTTTTTAATGATTAAGTAACAGGAAAGTGTCTGGCTCCTTTCTGATTCTTTATTAATCGAAACTATAACTAACAAGCACATTAAAAAAACCTTTCATCTGTTTAAGTTGAACTATCGTAAATGTTACTTTGTGAAATTAACTCATGGTGTAACTATTAAAGAAGTTCATCGTTAGGAATAGTTACTTCGTTTCTACTCGAGCAAAACATTGTCAGTGTATGAAAATAAACAAAATATCTATACTTATATTAATAAAGATCTGTGCAATCTTGCTTAAATATAGTTTGATTAATAACTTGTTTTGTTACCATATAAATAATAATTTTCTATAACTTTGTTTAAACATTATTAATCTTTATATTATTAAATATTATAGTTAGTATGATCTAGCTGTAATATTTCTATTGATTATTGTTATTAAATTAAAGTAAAAAAATTTAAATTATTTACTTGTGATTACACTTTATTAATTTAGACATTCAAAATCATCCAGCCATCTGATTTAATTAAAACTATTATTGTAATTACTGAATATAATTAAACCTTTCTTAATTTATAGTTGTATCTTTGTGCAACTACTTAAATAGAAGATTTGGAGAAACATTATTCTCCAACTTCTATAATATATTAGTATATATATAAGTATATAATTTATATATATATATAATACAAGTTAATCTATCCATATATAATCTGTGTTTTCTAATATATATATATATATATATATATATTATAGAATTCATGCTATATATATATTATATATACTGTATATAATATGATATTATATTATTATTATATATATATACGAATATATATATATATACATATACTTATACTATATCGATACCAGAAGTCTAGGTATATTACGTATTAAAATCATATAACAAGTATCACTATTATTGTTAATATATTTAATAATATATATATATATATATATATATATATATAATTCATTTGCACAACTCCTCACCTAAACTGCATCACCGTTCCCTTCTTCGTCCAACATATGCCCTAAGATTTAAACTCAGACACTATGTTTCAGCTGCTCACCATCTAAAAATAACTTCACACCGAGGACTGTCCTCATCACAACCATACCTACTCTTTATCTACGTTTACTTTCAACCCACTCCTTTTACACACCCCTTTTGCCAATCATTCTTACCAATCCTCTCAAATCCTTCAGATTCGCCACACCAAAGCCAAATCATTCGCATAGAATAGGTAGGGCACCCTCCACTCATTCTCCATTCCCCATCCATTCTTAAAACCATTTCATGCCACCCCAACCTCTAATTCTTTCATAACCCCATCCATTTACATGGCAGGAAGGTGGCTGGGTGCAATTTAAATCGTTGTGTGAATGTTAAAGGGACTTAAGTCTATGAGTGCGCTAGGGTCTTACATGAGGTTATGTTGTTACCTGTGTTATTGTATAGTAGTGAGACTATGGTCTGGAATAATAAGTGTAGATCTAAAGTTCAATGTGTTCAGATGGACAATCTTAGGGGTGTGATAGGTGTGAGAAGAATTGATAAAATGAGGAATGAACGTACTTAGAGAGTGTGTGGTGTGAAGAAAGGGGCAAACGAGAGAAAATGAAAGTATGTTGAATGGTTTGGTCATGTGGAAAGATGAATGATAGTCGGTTGGTTAAGCGGATGTATAGTAGGGTGGAACGAAAAAAGTGATATATTTTTTTTCTAAGCGTAATAGTGCGGAAAAGTTGCCTTTTGATATGTATGCTTTACCTTTAAAATTTGAGAAATGTATGACAATTATTACCGGTGCCCCAAGAGGTTTGATTGTAATGTTTTGTTTTGAAAATATGCAACAATTTTCTAATACCGTGACATGAATTATAGTTTCCACTGGGGGTACTAATATTTAATGTAATATTACGTAAAATGTACGTATTTAGTGCAATACATTTAACCACAAAAATTTGGTTACCTTGAAAAACTTGTTTTGTTGCTGCAACAAATTTCCGTTTATCAGTTTTTTAATATTTTTATAATGTTCCACATCAATTTTTAACTCCCCCACCACTGTTTCGCGACTTTCTATACGCATGGGGGCATAAGTAATTGCCAGCTTGTTTAATTTCTCATTTGTCATCATTGAGAGTCGAGCGTTAGTATCGGTAGCA
>JABUQX010105101.1:12500-19142 GCA_015478945.1 Trachelipus rathkii | reverse complement strand
TGCTACCCCTAGCTAAGGTTATAAAGGATGAGATTCGCATTGTGCTTATATTTATAAGTTTCAAGATGCTTTCTACTTGAGCTAGCCTTTTTCTAGCACTTCTAGCACACATAATTTATATCTAAAGAGTTACACATCGGCAGCTGAACGCAAAACGTTTCCTAACCGGCTTCCGCACGGTGAGCCCCGCCGCGAAAACCGCACGGTGCCCGCAGCTGCAATAATACCGCTAACCCGCGATGCGCCCGCAGGCGCAATATTTCTGCGTAACCGCCGCGTGCGCCCGCAGCGCAATATTACCGCGTAACCGCCGCGGGCACCCGCAGGCGCGATATACCGCGCGAACGATAAATATTTCATAGTTGTGATATCAATGTAAACTATTCAATAAATTTCTTTCAAGTATACTATGAGTCATTCATTTTTATCCATACTTAACATTTTTATTAAAAACTATACCTTACAGACCTTAAAGCAGTAAAACAGTAAATCCAATAGCTCAATTGCCTAGCAACAGATGGATAGTAAGCTTTGTTTTACTCTTTCCTGCTTTACTGCTTACTGCTTACATCATATATTTTATTAACACTATTTTTCTTTATATTTTCTATTTTGTTTAATACTTTTTATTTATAAATTTAAAAATTGTAATGTAGAAAAACACACATAGTTATATATAATCATTAATTACTAAAAATGTACGAAATATTATTAAAAAACATATACTTTACAGACCTTAAGCAGTAAAACAGTAGAATCAAACGCCTGTTGCTTAGCATTAAAGATAGTAGGGCTTATGTTTTACTCTACTGCTTGCTGCTTTCTGCTTTACTCGCTTTACATCATATTTTAATATTTAATGAACTATTATCAAAGAGAGAGGATGCGCTTGATTCGTGAGAAATGGTAAAACCAGATTCGAATGTGTCAGTCAATGGATTACGTTTGACATTTGATGGATGCAGCTTCCTTCTTTTGAGTTTCTATGGTACGGGTAATTATTTTCCTATTATTTTAATTATTTCATTAATGGTAAATTTATTGGTCTTAGTAGATTTTTTTTTCTTTCAAGGTTTGAAGCACATAGTAGAAGTGTCTAATTCTGAAAGGTGAAGGTCCACTGTAATAGAAGTATTCGGTGTAATCTAATTGATGTTATTATATTATTGATTATATATTATTATTATTATTATTATTATTATTATTATATTATTATTATTAACCTCCAGTCATTTACTTCATGACTATTATTATCATCTATGTACATTGACAATCCAACACGAAAAAAAATTACACACACACACACACAAACACCACAAACACGCACGCACACACCACACACACGCAACCACACACACAATACCAACACCAGTTCAAATAAAATATACATGTTTAAACATATCAAAAAGGTCTTTTGTAGAAACATAACATATAATTATTAAAACATTTTATGTTTTAATTAAACACGTACATTTATATAACTCATTCAATTATAACTAAATTATTTCAAAGTTTCTTAAAACTTCTATAATAAATTATTATCTTTGAACAAAGAATTTATTATTGTTATTAAACTGTTAAACTTTTTGTTATTAAATTTATAAGTATCAAGTTTAAAATAAAATAATTTTTACTAAATTTTATTGAAATTATTAAAAAATATTTTAAAATACCTTAAAGCAATTAAATCAGTAAATCAATAAGGCAAGACCCTAGCAGCCCTCTACACCAAGCTATGCCACGTTTTGGTCTATTGACTTACTGCTTTACATCATCTTTAGCCATGTATTAAGGTATAAAAATAGCAAAATAAGTTCTTTTCTGTTAACATAACATGTATTTATTAAAATCATTCTAGGTGTTTATTTAAAAATAACAATTATTCAATTACATTTATATTATTCATTCAATGTTAAACAAAAATATTTCAAAGTTTTTTGAAAATAATTCGGATTTGCTTTTTTTATTATTATATTATTTATTATTATTATTATTTTATTATTATTCATTAATATTATTATTATATTATATATTATTATTATTATCTATTATTATTATTATTATTATTATTATTATTATGTACATTGACAACCAACACGAAAAACACAAGATAACGCGCACTCCTACAAGATACGAAACTGATCTTTTTCTGTAAAAATGTGTTGAAATAACTGCTTTTAGGCATAAATTAGGAAAGCCTTTTTTGTACCCACGTACGTTTAAGCTAATACCCAGGATTAAAAGTTTATCCAGCATAGACAAGAATCAAAAATCAATGTTTATTTTTATAAATATATTTCTAACTGAAACATGCTGGATCGGTTAGATCCTTTAAGCAGGTAAGAAAGAAATGCTTTCCTTCTGTGAGTGTTGGAGTAATTCCTTATCTTATCATGACTGCGCATTGATTGGTCGAGAAATATTTCTATCGCCTTTTGATAAGGTATGTAAAAACATGTTTTTTTCATACCTGAGCCTCACCTGTGATTGGATGAAAATTAACTAGTTCTTTGAATTATATTTGAGCAGGTGTGTTTTATTATCTTTTAGACCCAAACTCATTTTAAAATCATAGTCGTTTTGGTTGTTAAGAGGCGTACAAGTTCTCTGATTTGTATTAAAAGTGTTCTATTTTCTAGTAAGTGACATATCTTATTTATAAAAAATTCTAATTGAGAATAATATTGAGTTTTAAAAAATATTTCGTTTTGGCTAGGTTTTAAAAATTCGAGATATTGTAGGATCTAGCGAATGTACTCAAACTGCTGTTATCTGATGAGCACTGGACCAGACCCTGAGCGTCTGAATGGATATCATTTCAAAAAAATACCCACTATGAAGCTATTAGGTGCTGCCTAAATTAAAGACACATGAGCAATAGCTGAATTTCAACTAGAAATAAATAATAAATTAATTCACTAGATCTTTAGTAGATCCACCGTAAGCCCAACGCGAGAGCGCCCGCAAGCGCGCCCCGGTGCGGAACCGACGCATGAAACCGCCGGCGTAATATTACTACGCGGTCGCGAAAATATTTTCTTTATGATATGTCGTTGTAAACTTTCATTTCATAATTTTGTATTTTCAAATATACCTTTTTCTATATTATGAGTCGTTCATTTATTTCTTACTGAACATTCTTCTTAATTTTTATTTATAGAAAACATACCATTTCACTGTAAAGTTTCTTGCAAAAACACTAGTTTTCGAAAGAACATTCTGTTTTTGTAGAAAACAGTTGGTTTTATATAACCTTATAGTTATAATTCCTTAAGGGGAAATAGAACAAATGTCCGAAAGTGACACCGCGCCATAGTCTCTTTGTTGGAATGCCTTTAATATCTTATTACTTTAAGGAATGTAAAAAGTTTTATATGCCTTAAAGCTGCAACTACATAAACGCTAGAGTTTACATGTATAGAATGTCACAAACCCCTCCTTTTAAGGTATGTCTTTACGGTTTTACAGGATTATGGTTTATAAAACACGAATTTATCGATACTAAAGCTGTAACTCAATAAGGTAATAGAGCAATTAGCCCTGATAGAGCTATCTCATTCACTATGATATATGCCTCGGTTTTACTGGTTTAATGCTTTACGCACATGGTTTACTGATACAACTCCTATTTTACCAAACATTTTTTATATTATATATTATAATTATATATTATTATTATTATTATTATTATATATATAATATATATATATATATATATATATATATATATATATATATATATAATAACTATATATAATATATATATTATATATATATACTATAATTATATAATATTATATATATATAATCTCTCTATGTATAAGTTATGAAAAAGTTGTTTATTCTAAAAATATTATTACATAATTACTATATTAGTTAAATATACAATGCGTGTACATGCATAAATAAACTTCCCCTCCATGCACAAACCGTAATTTCTCTGTATGGACTTCCAGTATAGGTATCATATTATTATACTTCAAATTTATATCGAAGTATGTAAGTTCATAACCTCTTCTATATCAACTGCTGTATGCATTCGGTAACCATTGACAATATCTCACCTGATTTGTAATAAGCACAGATATACCAAGATTTTAAAATAAGCTAACGCACTTGAATACATGTTATAAGGTTCGTAAATATACCTTGAACCAGTACACAAACTAATATTATACATACTGTATGGGACTGTGTACAATGGATATCATCCTCTAGGATGTATGCCCTACCACTTTGAAATACAGCGCTCCATATTTTCGCGACCGCGTAGTAATATTACGCAGGCGGGTTCATGCGTCGGTTCCACACTGGGGCGCGCTTGCGGCGCGCCCCGGGCTTTTCGCCCCCCCGTCGGCGGGTTTCACGTGATCTACTATAATCTAGTGAATTAATTATTATCTATTCTAGTGAAATTCAGCTATTAGCTCATGTGTCTGTAATTAGGCAGCACCTAATAGCTCCATATTGGTATTTTATATGAAATGAATATCCATTCAGACGCTCAGTCTTGTTCCAGTGCTCATAATCACAGTTTGAGTAGCATTCGCTAGATCCTACAATATCTCGAAATTTTAAAACCTAAGCCAAACGAATATTTTCCAACTTAATAATTATTCCTCAATGTAAGATTTTATAATATGATATACACTTGAGTGAAAATTAGTAACCAACCTTAATACAAATCAGAGACGTTGACGTCTTAGTAACTCTCAAAACACGACTATGATTTTAAAATGAGTCTTTGTTTAATAGATAATAAAACACCACGCGCTCAAATATAAATTAAAGAACTATTAATTTGCATCCAATCACAGGTGAGCTCAGAATAATGGAAAAAAGCTGTTTTTACGTAACCTTAATCCCAAAAAGCGATAAAATAATTCTCGACCAATCACATGCGCGGTCATATAGAGATAAGGATTACTCCGACCACTCACAAGAAAGGAAAGCATTTCCTTCTTACCTGTTTAAAGGATCTTACCGATCCAGCATGTTTCAGTTTGAAATATATTTATAAAAATAATAATATTGATTCTCGATTCTTGTCTATACTGGAATAACCTTTTGTCCTGGTATTAGGCTTAAAACAGTACGTGGTATAAAAAAGGCTTATCCTAAATTTAGGCCTAAAGTAGTTATTTCAACACATTTTACAGAAAGAGATCAGTTTCGTATCTGTAAGGAGTGCGCGTTGTTGTGTGTTTTTCGTGTTGGATTGTCAATGTACATAGATGATAATAATAATAATAATAATAATAATAATAATAATAATAATAATAATAATAATAATAATAATAATAATAATAATAATAATAATAATAATAATAATAATAATAATAATAATAATAATAATAATAATAATAATAAAAATAATAATAATAATAATAATAATAATAATAAAATAATAATAATAATAATAATAATAATAATAATAATAATAATAATAATAATAATAATAATAATTAAAGCAAATCCGAATTATTTAAAAAACTTTGAAATATTTTATGAATGAATGAATGAATTAATAAATGTAAGTGAATAATTGTTATTTTTAAATAAAAACCTAGAATGATTTTAATAAAATACATGATATGTTAACAGAGAAGAACTTATTTTGCTATTTTTATACTTATTACATGGCTAAAGATGATGTAAAGCAGTAAGTTCATAGAACAAAAACTATGGTAAGTCTTGTTTAGAGGCTGCGTGGGTCTGTGCCTAATGACTTGCCGATTTAATACGTATGTAAACTAGAATATATGTTTTTAAATAAAATTTCATAAAATTTTAGTAAAAATTATTTTGATTTTTAAACTTGATACTTTTAAAATTTATAAACAAAAAGTATTTACAGTTTAATAATAATAATAAATTCTTTGTTCAACATCTTTATAGATTTCAAAGTTTCAAGTAACTTTGAAATAATTTTGGTTATATTAGAATGAGTAATATAAATTTACTTGATTAATAAACATAAAATGTTATAAATTATTTCTTCTGTTCATACAAAAGAAATTATTTAAACAGTGTATATTTTAATGAACCTGGTGTGTGTTGGTGTGCGTGCTACACATGATACGTGTTTGTGGTGTGTGGTTTTGTGTTGGATTTCAAGTACATAGATTGATATAATAGTCATGAAGTAAACATGACTGGAGGTATAATCATAATAATAATAATAATAAATTAATAAGAATAATATTATAACAATAATAATCATAATAATAAATACTAACAACAAACAAAAATATAATAATAATAATAAAAATAATAATAATAATAATATAACAAATATAATAATAATAATAATAATAATAATAATAATAATAATAATAATAATAATAATAATAATAATAATAATAATAATAATAAAACAAATCCGCATTATTTAAAAAAACTTTCAAAAATTTAGTTAAATTGGTGAATAGTATAAGAAGTAAATTGATTAATTACCAAACATAAAATGTTTTTAATAAATAGTCTATTATTATATAAAAATATATGCTTAAATACCCTAACATGAGTTAAAGCAGTAAACAGTAAAACAAAGCCCTACTAATCCTTTGTTGTCTACGCAAATGCACTCATTGATCTACTGTTTACTTCTTTTCCGTTCTTTACAAAGAAATGTTTTAAATT